>JAMPIV010007751.1:82500-149148 GCA_024509875.1 Oreohelix idahoensis
TGATTTTGCGAGACTTTTTCACATATGGTTTATGGTAGTATTTCTGATTGGTTGTAGAAATGATTGGAAAATTATTCATATTATTTGTTCTATTTAGATCTAGATGTGATGGGAAAATGATACATGATAGCCATTCTGTTTGAATGTAGATATGATGGAAATATGATACACAAAAATGGTTCTGTTTTGATGACGATTTAATACATGATAGTAGTAGTAAAAGAACAAAGTAAGTAAGTAGTTGCTTTATGTGGGTACTGTCTAGTGTTATTACTGCAGCTGTCATTTGATCCCAGTTGTCACATTTAACATGTTTTGCTTTTGTGTGTTTTCCTTTTTAGTTTGACAAGAAGTATGCCTATGGAATACGTTACAATTACGGGAAGGAAGGCAAAAAGACGGACTATACACCTTATGGCTGTATGAAGATTATCATGAACAATCCTCCTGCGGCTGGAGATTCTCATGGTAAGATGAGTTAGAGTTGTCTCAAGACTGTGAGCTGAATAAAATAAGTTTTCATGCGAGTCTTAATAGAGTAAAGGGGGAAGGGATGGAAAGAAATTCACACTCCTCTCACGTTAATTCCAGAGTCAGATCTCTAACTAGACCTAGAAGCACCTCCATGTGGTGCTTCCTGGAAACTGGCAACATTTGAGTTACCACATCAGCGCTTCATGGATCAAGTAGCCACATCAGAGTGCCCTAGCATCACGAGTCCCCCCTGATAGTGAAACATGTTGAGAACCTAGCGTTGCACACAAAACTTGGGGGAATCACTTGAGCCCCAAACATAACTCTGGCTTTTACCAGGTTGGCTATGTGCAGGAAGATCTCACAGTGAATAAATGACAGACCTGGGAAGTGGTTCTATGCCAGGTGTGATGATTCCTTGTGCAAGCCCAAAGCTGGAACACAGCATTTTAACCCTGCGTATTTGGAGAGCCCCCATTTTACAAAATGAAGTTGCCAGCCCCACGCATAGTCTCGTATTAGTTGCCTCCTACAACAAACCTGAAGTAGCAGTGGTTCTATTCTTTGACACTGAGAGAGCCACCCCCCCTCCCCCCCCCCCCCCCCCCCCAGAACGACACAGGACAGGGATGTCATGTGCTGTTATATATTCATTTTAGTATGTACGAGGGAAGGTCAAAAAGTAATGCCTCCTATTTTTGATGTATGTAAATACTGCATCGGTGTGCAATTTGTAAATTTAGCAGGATTCCTCAAACACTCTTCTGCACTGTATAGCATTATCAACCTGTTTCAGTAACAGGTGGCACCACTGTAACAGTTTAAAAATGGCTGCCAAAGACGTTCAGTTAAAACAACGTTATGTCATAGAATTCCTCAATGCTGAAGGCGAGACCCCAATTTGCATCCACGAACGTTTGAAGAATGTTTATGGAGATTCAACAGTGGATGTTAGCACTGTCCGACGTTGGGTACATCGTTGTGACGAAGCTGAAGTAGGTCAATCCTCAATGGCTGACGCAAAGCGGACTGGCCGTCCGTCTACCGCAGTGACTCCACACAACTTTCATCGAGTTGATGGCATCATTCGTGGTGACCTTCGGATAACACTGGATGAACTTTCTTCCATGTTGTCCATTAGTAAAGGCAGTGTGCAGGACATCATTAAAGACCTGGGTTATTCAAAAGTTTGTGCACGGTGGGTACCCAGAATGTTGACAGACAGACATAAAAAAAACAAGGAAAACCATGGCCATCAACCTCCTGCACCGTTACGAAACTGAAGGAGAAGAGTTTTTATCGAATATTGTGACAGGTGATGAGACTTGGGTTCATTTTTTTTTAAACCAGAATCCAAGAGGCAGTCAATGGAATGGCATCACACAACATCGCCGACAAGAAAGAAGTTCAAAAGTTCACCATCTGTAGGGAAAGTTATGGCCTCCATGTTTTGGGATGAGAAGGGTGTGATTCTTCTCGACTTCTTGGAACAGGGAAACACGGTGAATGCAGACCGTTACATTGAAACTTTGAAGAAGCTTAGAGGTCGTCTTTGGCGACTTTACCCATTAAAAGATCAGAGAACTGCACTACTGTTGCACGATAATGCCACGCCACACACCGCTAAACGCACCATTGATGCGATTGCAGAATTTGGCTGGACATTATTACCACATCCCCCTTACAGTCCCGATCTTGCACCTTCTGACTTCCATCTGTTTGGACCACTGAAAGAAGATCTTCGCGGACATCACTTTGAGGACACTGAGACCCTTAAACGCTCCGTACACCAGTGGCTTAGGAAAAAGGACACACATTTTTACCATGAGGGGATACATGCCCTTGTGAGAAGATGGACAAAAACTGTAACAAATAACGGAGACTACATTGAGAAATAAATTTTTGAAGTTCAGACTTGGGGCTACATTTCAATGTGAATTTTATCTGTTTTCTTGCCTATTGAATGAAATTAAAAATTACGAGGCATTACTTTTTGACCGTCCCTCATAGTATACTGTGCTTACAATTTTCTTATGTAATAAACAGTTGTGCATAATTGAATATGTTATGTTCTGTAGTTCTGTCATAAGTTTGGATCAGCATGTGTTTGTTATGAGATATACTGTTCTGCACATGTAAACAGCCATCTTAATGTTCAGTGTCAAATTTGTTTCACCATCACAAAAATAATATTAAACTTAATAAATGATTCCAAATAATAATACTATAACTTTATTTGTTCTCTTAGTTTTCATGCAGCAGAAATTACATTTCAGCAAGGGCTTTTTGTTTTAAAATCTCTTTTACTCTGCAGGATGTCCATTCAGACATTTTGAAAAATTATGGTGCGTATTATACACGAATTTCCATTTTACCAGAAAATATTTGGCTAAATCAAGCATTCGTATTATACACGAGTGCGTATTATACGCGAGATTTTACGGTATGCTGATGAGTTTTATAGTTGCTAGTGTAAGCTTATGGTTGATAAGGTCAATCAGAAAGTTGCCATTGTGAGTTTTGTGGCTGCTAGTGCAAGTTGATACTGTGTGTTCTGTGGTTAAGTTTCAGTTTTACAAGTGCGAACTTTATGGTTACTACTGTGGGCTGTATAGTTGCCAATGATTGTTCCATTTTATCATTGCTATTTTTAGTTCTTCAATTGCTGTATGAAACAAATGATGTGCTCATTGTATGGACATTTGTCTGGAGTTGAAATATGGCAACTTCTAATTAAATGTCTTTGATTATGCTGTCATGACAATGTATTTGCTGGCCTTGTTTTTTCAGTGTATTTTAGAAACATGGACATAAGATATTGTTAGCGTAGAGAGAACTGCTACTTGTGTACTGCGTGTGACTTCCAGTAGAATAACATACCATCAATGATATGGTCACCTTGTGTGTTGAGTGTGACTTCCAGTAGAATAACAAACCATCAATGATGTTGTCACCCTGTGTGTTAAATGTGACTTCCAGTAGAATAACATACCATCAGTGATGTGGTCACCCTGTGTGTTGAGTGTGACTTCCTTTAGAATATCATACCAGCAATGATATGGTCACCCTGTGTGTTGAGTGTGACTTCCATTAGAATATCATACCAGCAATGATATGGTCACCCTGTGTGTTGAGTGCGACTTCCAGTAGAATAACATACCAGCAATGATTCGGTTACCCTCAGGGCAAGAGAGGCAGAGGTAGACCAAGAAGCACATGGAGAAGAGTGCTGGAAACAGAAGTGAAAATGATGAGAACGTGGAAAGAACGTGAGAGTCTGGCACGTGACAGGAGGACATGGGCATGTGTTTGTTGAATGCCTATGCTTTTTGGGAGCGGAGGGTAATGAATGAATGAAGTGGTCACCCTGTGTGTTGAGTGTGACTTCCAGTAGAATAACATACCAGCAATGTTGTGGTCACCCTGTGTATTGAGTGTGACTTCCAGTAGAATAACATACCATCAATGATGTGGTCACCCTGTGTGTTGAGTGTGACTTCCAGTATAATAACATACCATCAATGATGTGGTCACACTGTGTGCTTCCTGCAGGGGTCTCTGTGAAGACCCATAGGACTACTGCTACCACAGGCATGTGATAAGAGGCAACTCCACATCCAGGTACATACACATTTCACCTTGCCAAGTCCTCCTGTCACATGTCATAAGAGGCAACTCCACATCCAGGTACATACACATTACACCTTGCCAAGTCCTCCTGTCACATGTCATAAGAGGCAACTCCACATCCAGGTATATACACATTTCACCTTGCCAAGTCCTCCTGTCACATGTCATAAGAGGCAACTCCACATCCAGGTATATACACATTACAGCTTGCCAAGTCCTCCTGTCACATGTCATAAGAGGCAACTCCACATCCAGGTATATACACATTTCACCTTGCCAAGTCCTCCTGTCACATGTCATAAGAGGCAACTCCACATCCAGGTATATACACATTACACCTTGCCAAGTCCTCCTGTCACATGTCATAAGAGGCAACTCCACATCCAAGTATATACACATTACACCTTGCCAAGTCCTCCTGTCACATGTCATAAGAGGCAACTCCACATCCAGGTATATACACATTACACCTTGCCAAGTCCTCCTGTCACATGTCATAAGAGGCAACTCCACATCCAGGTATATACACATTACACCTTGCCAAGTCCTCCTGTCACATGTCATAAGAGGCAACTCCACATCCAGGTATATACACATTTCACCTTGCCAAGTCCTCCTGTCACGATGCCAAGTCCTCCTGTCACATTGCTAAGTCCTCCTGTCACATGTGACCTTGCCAAGTCCTCCTGTCACATGTCACCTTGCCAATTCCTCCTGTCACATGTCACCTTGCCAAGTCCTCTTGTCACGTGTCACCTGCTTAAGGTCTTTACAAGTCTTCTACTTCAATTTTATTTCTGTCTCTTGTTCTCTTCAGTCTACCTCTACAACTCTTCAGTCTACCTCTACAACTCTTCAGACTACCTCTACAACTCTTCAGTCTACCTCTACAACTCTTCAGTCTACCTCTACAACTCTTCAGTCTACCTCTACAACTCTTCAGTCTACCTCTACAACTCTTCAGTCTATCTCTACAACTCTTCAGTCTACCTCTACAACTCTTCAGTCTATCTCTACAACTCATACCCTGGGGATTCCAGCTTTGACTGTCCCCAGCCTACCCACAAGGCAGCAGTGTGTTCTCTGTTTGACAGGTTTCTAAAAAAAAATGTTGAAAATTACCACCGTCAAAAGTTAAGTCGCCATATTGGCAAGGGGAGAACACTTCTATCTTATTGTAATATCACCGGAAACGAAAAGGCTGACAGATTGGCAAAGGAAGGTGGAAAGCCACCTCAGCCTGATGCAAGAATAACTTTCGAGGAGGCAAAGATTTTTATCAGTATCAGATACAGAAACAAATGGGAAGCAGAACATCCAGGCCACACACAAAATGATGCTTACTACCAGCTCAACAGAAGAGAACAAGTGGTAATCTACAGACTCCGCACTGGCCACAACAGATTGAGATACCATCTATTCAACAAGCTAAAGATAGGAACTACTGATGAGTGTAACTATGGCACTGATAAAATGACTGCTGAACATCTGCTTCAGATTTGCCCAACATATTTGGAACAGAGAAAGTGCATATGGCCGACACCAGTACCATTCGTAGAAAAGCTCTGCAGAGATTCAAGTAGCCTCAAACTGACCACTGTTTTCTTTGAAAACATTCAAGTAGACATCTGAGAGTGTACGAAGAAGTATTCTTATTTTGATATCATCATCTGTTCTATTTTGCTGGTTGATAATATAATATGGTCAAAAAAAAAAAAAAGATGCATAATAATTCACCTTATACCTTATCATTTACATTCCAATGAGACTACAGCCACACAGCTGTAATGTTTAATAAGTCAGCTGAAAGTTGGATGTTTTCATATCTCTGTTCAGTCATCATCATCATCTACATTCCAACTGAGACTATGACTACACAGCTGTAATGTTTAATAAGTCAGCTGAAAGTTGCATGTTTTCATATCTCTGTTCACAGTCATCATCATCATCTACATTCCAATGAGACTACAGCCACACAGCTGTAATGTTTAATAAGTCAGCTGAAAGTTGGATGTTTTCACATCTCTGTTCACAGTCATCATCATCATCTACCTTCCAACTGAGACTACGACTACACAGCTGTAATGTTAATAAGTCAGCTGAAAGTTGGATGTTTTCATATCTCTGTTCACAGTCATCATTATCATCTACATTCCAACTGAGACTACAGCCACACAGCTGTAATGTTTAATAAGTCAGCTGAAAGTTGGATGTTTTCACATCTCTGTTCACAGTCATCATCATCATCTACATTCCAACTGAGACTACGACTACACAGCTGTAATGTTTAATAAGTCAGCTGAAAGTTGCATGTTTTCACATCTCTGTTCACAGTCATCATCATCATCTACATTCCAATGAGACTACAGCCACACAGCTGTAATGTTTAATAAGTCAGCTGAAAGTTGGATGTTTTCACATCTCTGTTCACAGTCATCATCATCATCTACATTCCAATGAGACTACAGCCACACAGCTGTAATGTTTAATAAGTCAGCTGAAAGTTGCATGTTTTCATATCTCTGTTCACAGTCATCATCATCATCTACATTCCAACTGAGACTACGACTACACAGCTGTAATGTTTAATGAGTCAACTGAAAGTTGGATGGTTTCATAACTCTGTTCACAGGCATCATCATCATCTACATTCCAACTGAGACTACAGCCACACAGCTGTAATGTTTAATAAGTCAGCTGAAAGTTGCATGTTTTCATATCTCTGTTCACAGTCATCATCATCATCTACATTCCAACTGAGACTACGACTACACAGCTGTAATGTTTAATAAGTCAGCTGAAAGTTGCATGTTTTCACATCTCTGTTCACAGTCATCATCATCATCTACAATCCAACTGAGACTACGACTACACAGCTGTAATGTTTAATAAGTCAGCTGAAAGTTGCATGTTTTCACATCTCTGTTCACAGTCATCATCATCATTTTCTGTTGTGCTTCTAATGAAGCATAAAGCCACCACTACAACTAGTACACTTACAGGAAGCCTCAACTAAACAGTCACATGATCTTGCAGCAGAAATCTCAGTGGTTATTTGTCTTACATGATGGGAGTTGCCACCCGCCTGCACAACCTCACATTAGTTGCCATGTACAACATGCCTCAGCTGTAGCAGTCCTATTCTTTCTCCTTCCTCTCATACATCCCCAGATCTACACGGGACAAATACTTTAGTGGTGAGGAAAATACTTTAGTGGTGAGGAAAATACTTTGTCTCTACAGAGAGAAATCTCCCCGCCTCTCCTTCCCCCCCCCTGGAAGCTACACAGGGGAGAAGACTCTATAGTCCAATAAAAAAAATACTAATATCAGTGAAGAGAGAGTAAAGACAAATAATGAAACATATGTCCTAGACATGGGTGGACAAGCGTACTTTATTTTTTCATAAACGTACTTTTGGGACTTGAATAAACTGTCCTTGTGGACTGACAAATGTTGA
The DNA here is from genome assembly GCA_024509875.1 of Oreohelix idahoensis. NCBI lineage: Eukaryota > Metazoa > Mollusca > Gastropoda > Stylommatophora > Oreohelicidae > Oreohelix > Oreohelix idahoensis. The sequence goes on from JAMPIV010007751.1 coordinate 90,065, forward strand.
AAAATGTGCCTACATCAAAATTATTTGCAAAAATTCTTTGATATACATTATTCATCACTGTAACACCTAATATTCTAATGACATACATCTGTGTGTTCTGGAATTATTTTTGGCAAATTGTTAAGTACATATGATTTATTTATTTAGTTAATGTTAATCTGCTTTGGAAGTAAACCTGTTTTTACACTTTAAAATCTCAGTACAAGAATATGTGCTTCCGCGTATGTCGGATACTTTGTACATCTTTTTAGTTGTTAACATTTATGCGTTCCTGGCATGCCAAAAGGAATGTGTCAGTTTTCAGAATCAAAAATGATAAATTTTCTTGTTTTCAAAAAAGACGAAGAAGAATGAGAAGCAGAATGTTTAATATTCACATCATGAGCACACGTTTCTGTGACAAATAAAGATGGTGTTGATTAACAAAACTGTACGAACATTGATGAACATAAAACAGCACTAGGAAGGGACAGTTCATTGGCAAAATGTAGATTATTTTATTAAATATTGCACTTAACTGGAAGATGTTATTGCAGCAACAGTGGGTACTTTTACTTTTCACATCATTAAGCCTCACAACAATTTATAGGCCTTAGTTCTTAATCAATTTAGATATAAACTATAAATGACTGACACATTTCTGCCAATGTCTTAAGTAAGACAATCTATTAAAATTTATCAACATTACTTCACTCGTTCTTCATTTGTTTCTTGCTGCAGACAGACAGTCAGAAAAAATTGAATTAGTATTGCTATTTACAATTTTTAATTGCAATTACGCCAAAAAACTTAAAGTAATCATAAAAGGTTTTGTATTTTGTTAGCATATCAAAAGTAAACAAAATATTTTGAAAAGTCTAAAAACACTGGCCCATTCAGAATTGTTTAAAAACATTAACTGTCATTCAGAATCTTTAAAACACATTGAGCACCATTCAGCATTATTTAAAAAAACAATGAGTCACATTCAGAATTGTTAACAACATGGATTGTCAATCAGAAATGTTAAAAACATCGAGTCACATTCAGAATTTTCACAAATGGGTGCTGGCGTATTACAGAGGGATTGAAATGGTATGACAAGATCACTAATGTGAACTCATGACAAGAACCAGATACGTGCCAGTGGAACAAGAGATGAGAAGAGGATGCTGGTGATGGATAGGACACACATTGAGGAAACCTGTAGATAGCATTACAAAATAGTCCTTGTTCTGGAACCCCCAGGGAAAGAGAGGCAGGGGTAGACCCAAAAAACACATGGAAAAGAGAACTGGAGACAGAAATGAAAATGATGAGGAAAACTTGGAAAGAACTTGAGCTGAAGTCATGTGACAGGAAGACTTGGCATGTGACAGGAAGACTTGGCATGTGACAGGAGGACTTGATATGTGTTTGTTGAAGGCCTATGCTCCTTGGGGAAGTATTGATAAATTCAGAATTGTTAAGAAAACATTGAATACCATTAGAATTGTTTTAAAAAAAACATAGATTGTCGTTCAGAATTGTTAAAAATAGTGACTGTCATTCAGAACTGTTAAAAAACATTAAGTTTCATTTAGAACTGTTAAAAACATTCAGTGACATTCAGAATTGTTAAAAACTGACCAGATCCCTTTTGCTATTTTTTTTCCCATAATGCAAATACACAAGAGGTGTTTTAACTTTTGTCAAGCCAGACATCAAGGGAAGACAATGCTATGTCACTGAAATGTTCACTGCTTCTAGAGTACAGTATGAAATAAATATCCTGCTAGAAATGTCCATGATCACGTGATGACAAACAGGTCTCAGCTGGAAACAATGTGAGCAACAGAGAAATATGCTAGGGCTCAACTGCAGGAAGTTAACTGAAGAAAGATGAGTGGTAGAAAAAGACTAACCACACACACAGAGGTGGCCTGAATAATGTCAGCAAATATTATACGTAGACTGATTTTTTTGAGTCGAAGAACTTTTTTGTGTTTTATTTTAAATGTACTACATGCAAACTAAGGCCTCTGCTCCTTAGGGAGTTAAAAGATATTGATTGATTGACATGCAAGCTGGTTAAACTGGTCAGAGAGCATAAGGATTCTACCTCACTTCACTTTTGGTGAATGTCATCACTGTGTCCTCTTGTTAGATGTGATTAGTGTCCCCTTTTTAGTAAGCTCAGTTGTAAAGACTGTCCTTGTTTTAGGAAGGGTATCCTATTCACAAACCTCTGATACAAAATCCTATAACACAATGCTATATACTAAAAGTATAAAAACTTAGAATAATAGAAGATATTCTGCCAACTTGGATGTGACATTTATTTTAGCTTGCAATCATCGGTTTGAAATTTAGCCATAATGCTAGATATTTTAACTGAATTAACATGCCACCTTTAGCCTTACATGTCACCTTCAGCCTTACATGTCAGTAATTGAACGTTTTGTGCGTCTTGATTGACACCACTTCACTTCATCACACATTTGTTTTGTCTGAAGCCGTGCTCTGCAACAGATTAAAACTAGATTAAAAATCACTATTCACAAAATAAAGTTTAATTATTAAAAAACTTTCATGTTATTCTCTTGAAAAACCAAATTTACTTTTTGCTCTTATGTTAGCACTGAGTTTATTAAGTTATTACAAGGTTGCCTTCCTCATATTGAAAAAAAAAAATTATTATTTTCTGACATTTTTATATTCTGAAAAGAAAAAATATTTTCTGCTTAAATGTCACACTTTTAATATTAGAACTATTAAAGAAAGAAATTCAAGGCTTGTAAATTGTAAACAAAAAATACATATAAATCAATGGCAGACACTCTGAAGAAAGAAAGATTGAAAGATAAACAGACAGACAGAAAGTAAAAAAGAAAGAAAGAAGTAAGGCAAGAAAAAAACTATTAGTATAAAAGACTCTGAGATGTTTCTGAAAAAAAAAAAAAAGAATCATATATGAGTATGTGAACAAAATGTCATGCAGAAATACGTCTAGATGGAAAAGACAAAAGACTAGTAACATATACTGGGCACAAACTGGAACATGCCACATGTAGTAACATATACTGGGGACAAACTGGGACAGTCCCCATGTAGTAATACTTACTGGGGACAAACTGGGACAGTCCCCATGTAGTAATACATACTGGGGACAAACTGGGACAGTCCCCATGTAGTAAGACAAACTGGGACAGTCCCCAAGTAATAATATATACTGGAAACAAACTGTGACAGGCCCCCATGTAGTAACGAATACAGGGGACAAACTGGGACAGTCCACATGTAGTAAGATATACTGGGGACAAAATGAGACAGTCTCCATGTAATAACATATACTGGGGACATACGGGGACAGTCCACATATAGTAAGATATACTGGGGACAAACTGGGACAGTCACCATGTAATAACATATACTGGGGACAAACAGGGACAGTCCACATACAGTAACATATACTGGGGACAAACTGGGACAGTCACCATGTAATAACATATACTGGGGACAAATGAGGACAGTCCACATATAGTAACATTTACTGGGGACAAACTAGGACAGTCACCATGTAATAAAACATACTGGGGACAAACTGGGACAGTCACCATATTGGTCTCTGAGGCAACACAGAAAGAACTGGTCTACTGCTTCCTCAAGCATGCCACAAGAAGTGACTAATGTGAGGTTGTACATGACTCAATCATGCCACAAGAAGTGACTAATGTGAGGTTGTACATGACTCAATCATGCCACAAGAAGTGACTAATGTGAGGTTGTACATGACTCAATCATGCCACAAGAAGTGACTAATGTGAGGTTGTACATGACTCAATCATGCCACAAGAAGTGACTAATGTGAGGTTGTACATGAGCCTGGCAACCTCACATGATGAAACAGACTGATACAGAAACCATTGCTACAAAAGCATGAGGACTTTGATACAGACGTCCTGCAAGTAAGACCTGGCAAGAATTACTCCCCATGTATTGATATACAATGAAAAGTGAGACAAACATGTGTATTGTCACTTTTTCTATTTAGCATCTACACATTAACAAAAATAATGTCAACTGTATAGAAGAAATGCTAGAACTAAACATCAGGCAAGGTCTGTAAACAACCTTAGATATACACAGATGATACAGTTTTGTTAGCTGAAAGTGAACAAACATTGCAAGAACTAGTGAAGCAAGAAAATAACATCAGTCATGAATCTGGGGCAGACATTAACACTGAGAAAACATGAACTACGATAATCAGCAAAATATATGAAAAACCAACTTTCAAAATAATAACGATGATACAAGAACAAATCAAAAGTTTCTCATACCTTGGGCACATAATAACAGAAGATGGCACATGTGAAACAAAAATCATGATCGAAGTAGGAATGACCTAAGCTGCATTCAGTAACATGAGACAGATATCAACGTCAGTTAGTGAACAAAGACCAACATACAACATCAGTTAGTGAACAAAGACCAATATACAACATCAGTTAGTGAATAAAGGAATATACAACATGTTAGTGAACACAGACCAATATACAACATCAGTTAGTCAACAAAGACCAATATACAACATCAGTTAGAGAACGAAGACCAATATACAACATCAGTCAGTTATCAGAACAGCAAGACTTGTACACAACTAGTCACTGAACAAAGACCAATATACAACATCAGTTAGTGAACAAAGACAAATATACAACATCAGTAAGTGAACAAAGACCATACAACATCAGTTAGTCAACAAAGACCAATATACAACATCAGTTAGTGCATAAAGGAATATACAACATGTTAGTGAACAAAGACCAATATACAACATCAGTTAGTCAACAAAGACCAATATACAACATCAGTTAGAGAACAAAGACCAATTTACAACATGTCAGCTAACAGAGACAGCAGGACTTGTACACAACTAGTCACTGAACATAGACAGGTGTCACCGAAGAGTTGTGATGGAGACTTCCTCCTATTTCATGCTATGTCACTCTGACAGTCAGTCAGTCACAAGTGGAACATAAGGATGCAACTTTTGCTCATCAGCGAGTTCCATTTTGGCTTGTCTTCCTAGCCTCCTTCAGTCATGACTGACTATGGCGATAAAGCAACCTCAAGGTGATAGCCTTCAGCTGCTTTTTTTTTCTGGTGTTCCTTTCAGCATGTTCTTTTCTCTTCTGCTTGTTGTAAGAGCTTTTTTTTGCTCAGTCTGAGGTGGTGTCATAGGGAGCATCTCCACTTGGTTTGATCAGCAGCTTTGTCCTCCCAGGTTGCTGAATTTATGTCCAGTGCCCTCCTGTCTCTCTTGCACACATCTATGAGCCTCAGCTGTGGTTACCTGGTTGTTCTTTTGCCATGTGCCAGTTGTCCATAGAAAATATCCTTGGGGATGTGACCATCTTCCATGCAGTGGACATGACCAAGCCAGCATAATCTGCACCGTCAAAACTATTTACCAAAACAGCCAAACTTATTACCAAATCAGCCAAACATATTACCAAAACAGCCAAACTTATTATCAAAACAAGCATTTAGCGGGAAGCATTTAGTGAGCCACCCTTGCTGGCATATAGACGGGACAAAAATTTGAGGGACCTCCTAGTCCACAGCTGTCTGAAAACCGTCAACGATGGCCACTTTGGAACCAAGCCATGTAACCGTACATGATGTAAGACATGTCAGTATGTAATCGAAACACGTTCAGTCTCGTTCCCTAACGCCAAGTTCACCATCACCCATGGCTTCACATGTGAGTCACGCAATGTCATTTATGCTATTATATGCAAACGTTGCACCATTACGTACATCGGCCAAACGGGCACACGACTGGGCGACCGATTCTGCAGACACCTCTATGACATCTCTCAGTTTAATTCCACACCTGTGGCCATCCACTTCAATGGCCCTGACCACCACGGTGCCACTGACATCCAGGTGACAGCCATCAGATACTGTTCCTCGGACGCCAACAGTCGGTTTTGCCAGGAACAACACCTCATCCATCTTATGGGTTGCCTCAAACCACACGGTTTGAATACCCAACATTCTTTTGTCTGAGACGCCTTTCTCTATCGAGTCCCTGTTGTATTATGACTTTCTACTTTGATGCGATCACCCTTTTTTTTTTTAAATTAACATTTTTTTAATTTAATAGTTTTATTTATTTTTTTATTTTTTTATTTTTTTTTTAAATTTTTTTATTTATTTTATTTTATTTAAATTTTTTTTTTTTTTAATTATTTTTTTCCTTTATTATTTTTTATTTTATTTATTTCTTTATTTAGTTTTTATTTTTATTTATTTGTTTTAAATTTATTTATTATTATTATTTATTTATTTATATTTTATTTATTATTTATTGATTACCTTTTTCTCACTCTTTTCCAGTGCTTGTTTTCATTATTTCTTTTTTTTATGTACTATCAACTTCCTCTTTCCGGTTTAGTGGCAGCCATCTTGCTTTGCTTCACATGTGACTGGACTTAACTCTTTCAGTCCCAAGCAAAAAGGTGGGTTTGGCCAAAACAAAAATGGCCATACCAGTATGTTTTTATTGTTTTTGTGTGGAAATAATTTTTTTTAAATGTTCATATTCATAAATAACAAAAGTCCATAATGGATGGCTATACTTTAAGAAAATAGCGTTTTTGAGTTGTCAAAATTAGAAAACAGCCCTAGAAAGGATCAAGAGATACGAAAGCCAGTATACTGTTGATTGGGCCAAATGGGTCTAGCGGGAAGTACAGTATACTGGCTCTTGGGGCTTAAAGAGTTAATATTAAGGGAGTTTTTTTCTCTTATTTTTATAGTTTCATGTTCTCTGCTTAATTCTCATTTTCTTTCCCTCCTGTCTCTTGTTTGTCTGTCCCTGACGAAGGCCTTGAGGCCGCAACGTAGGTTTTTCTTGTCCTTCTCCTTGTAAGACGTATTACAATTGTGTGGGTGTGTGTGTGTTTTTTTTTTTTTTTTTTTCAACCAATTATCAAAACAGCCAAACTATTTACCACAACTGCCAAACTATTTACCAAAACAGCCAAACTATTTACCAAAACAGACAAACTATTTACCAAAACAGACAAACTAATTACCAAAACAGCCAAACTATTTACCAAAACAGCCAAACTATTTACCAACACAGCCAAACTATTTACCAAAACAGACAAACTAATTACCAAAACAGCCAAACTATTTACCAAAACAGCCAAACTTATTATCATAACAGCCAAACTATTTACCAAAACAGCCAAACTATTTACCAAAACAGCCAAACTTATTATCATAACAGCCAAACTATTTACCAAAAATGATTTTAATTACAGAAGAAAATCAAATCAATGTTATCATGTAGTTAGAAAAAAAATAAATAAAAGAAGATATAAAAGAAAGTTATGACATTAACTTATCTTCTTCTTTCTATATCTGCAATGTTGTTTCTTGTATAAACTTCACTGTCTTTTGTAGTTCATACAGAGGTCCGTATAGTTTTGCTTCCAGTGTTGTTTCTCTGGGCCAGTGGGTTTGCCTCAATATATCATATTCGGGGCAATCTTGAAGTACATGCTCCGCAGTCTGGGGTGACTGTCCACATGTACACATGGCTGAATTGCCAATCTTGAATTTTGTATTCATGTAGCTGCGGAGGTGGTTGTGTCCTGTTCTGAGGCGCAGAATGACAGTTTGTTCTGAACATTAACTTATAAAAGAATTGTGAATACTCTCAGTATTTTAAGTTGTCATAACAGGCTATTTTCCTCACTGATGGAGTTTTGGCTATTTCTTTGAAAGTGAACTCTGGCCTTTGGCTTGATGTTTATGTTAACTTATCTGTTAGCCACTCAGACTTCTCTTGGACGTCACAGTAGGCAGGAATTTCCCACTGGATAATGTGCTTCAAAGTGGGCTACGGTCCTAGAGATGACTAGGCTTTTTGTTAACCTGATTGTGAAGTGATGTTGATATAGTGATGTTGACGAGATGTTGATACTTATATGCTGTTGAATGCTTTGGGTTGTTGGCTTGTGATCACTACTGGAGGTTTTGAGAAGTAAGCGCTTGTTCTCTTGTAGCATCGAGCAACTATGCGTTTTTCTCACACAGCAAGAACTTCGATAAAAATCCAGAATTCCACTGGTGCTGTAAACTCTGTTAGGATCTGCTCTGCCGGGAAGGGTTTTCATTGTGCAGTTTTCTCGCAACAAATTACAGTAATTAAAAACCAGAGATCAGCATCTTGTTGCTGTGAAATAGCCAGGATTCTGCACTTGCACTGTGGAAAATAATACAGATAATCAATCTTCTGTTTTATACAGATTTATTAACTACAGCCACTCTGGACATTTTTGTCTCAGAATGGTGCCTAATAATATATTTACCTAATCATGCTCATCAATCTTTTCTTAAAGGGGACTGTCTGTTTGTTTACAAATTCCTGTCTAGCAGTAGCCTCGCAACTAGTCAGGTTAAGTCTGGTCAAATTATTGCTAAAAGCATACACGCCTGGCTGTGTGCGTCCATGCATGACTGCACTGCAGGAATGTTATTTCCTTCACTCGTTCACAACAGCGTCCTTCATTATTTGTAAGGAGTGCCCTTTAGATATCAGTTAGTATTTACATTATTACAATACATCAATTATATCAGTCATAATACATAAACGCAAAATAACTATAAAAAAATGTATACAAATTAAAGTGCAATATAAAGTATTTTACACTTTACATTAATTAATTAATCCCTTGATATATACTTAAGCAAATACTGAGATTCTACTTACCGCTCAAGACTGTTATCTGCTGCTTAAGAATTAGAATGTAGTTATACTCACGGCACATATAAATGTTGATATTGTGGAGCTTGATGCTTCTCTTCTAAAAGCCTGCATCTCTTCCAACAGTTTCTTAGCAAAGTAATTTCAAAACTTTGAATTTTCTCGCATGAAGTTAAAACAGGGAGATCTTTATCATTTCAGGAAAGTTCAATTAATTTCCCTCTCTCAGACAATTTACGACCGTGTCATTTCGCTGTGGTTTGACCAACCCAGCAGGCATCCAATACTCTGTGAACCCTTGGGTTTCAATTAAATGCAGAAATCGGAGGTCCCTAGAAAAGAATTGTTAATTGTGCCTTTGCACAAGAAGATTGCATATGGATCAAATCGCAGGTCTATTAGTGAAGACATTACCAAAAAATGGATAGAGAAAAACACAGGTGCAAATATTTCCTATAGATGGGTATGAAAAAAAATCGAAAAAAGGTGATTCGTCTTACGAGGACAAAAGACAAAGAAAAAGAAATATTTCCTATAGAAACAGATAGAGGTAAAGGAAGATAAAAGTAAGCAATTTTGAGGGAAAAAAAACTTTGACAAAGCCTTCTAACAACCCTGTGACACCATCTACAGATGGGTAGACTGGAGCGTGACGTCACCGTGTTCTGTACCATAGTCAGTCAGATGCTCCAATATAGGACATATAAAGAGGCATAAAACCTTTCTGGAAACCATAATAGGAGGAAACGTTGAAGGCAAATGAGCAATGGGAAGACAATGCTATAAGTGGGAGGATAACATCAAAATATGGATAGAAAAGAGCTTATTGTAGCACGCAGCAAAGCAAGAGACTGAAGACATTGCTTGCAATCAACCTTAGATGTAGAGATGGTAACTGAACTATTGATCTGATAATAATAGTAGCCATTCAGTCATAATTGACATGCGCCCCTGAGGTGATCTAATCATTTGCAAATATCATTCCAACTGCCAAAGGTGATCATATCTCTGCAGATCTTTCCTTAACAGTCATATCATTTCAATCCTTATACTCTACACAAGCATCCATTTATGAAATTCTGCATCTCTCTGGTTGTCATTATGTTGTTCCTCATACAATACAGGGTAGTGCAAAAGTAGGTACACAGTTTCTGTAAAATTTTTTATTCATTCGTTATTACAAAATAATTAATACTTATAATATAGAATAAGTGCATGCATAGTAAAAATATATGAAGTACATGTAAATAAAGTGTATTTCTACATACTAATAAAGTAACAAATAAAATAAAAACATTTATGTTATTAAAGTGTATTCCTACTTTTGCACCACTCTGTAAAAAGAAAAGTTCATCAATTCTTGTGTTGACTTTCTTCATACCATGATGTTATATTGTCCTGTAGCTTCTTTCTTGCTTGTGTTGACTTTCTTCATACCATGATGTTATATTGTACTGTAGCTTCTTTCTTCCTTATACTTTTTGTCCTGCTGTCACCAGATATTCAAAATTGTCTGTTCTCATAACATGCCAGAGTTTTATTTTTATCCAGAGGTGCTGAATAACCATTAAAAAATACTAAAAAAAGCATATTTAATATATATATATATACATTCCTGGCAGCCCTAGTGTTAATTTTAATGACATATCTATTTTAAAATGACATACAAAATGTCAAACTATATTAACTCTAAAAGGATGTGATGCATTTACAAAGATTAATTGCAGGAAATTTGTATCGCTTCCTGTTTTCACACAGCATCAAAATGCTGTTATTTTCACGAATTTTTTTAAAGTTCAGTAATGTAATAAATTAACAGATAGTTGTAAAGGAATTTGAATGAGGAGTAACAAAATATGAAATTGGGGCAACACAAAACAAACACTGGCTTCCTGGCCTTTAAGAACCTGGCAAGATCAGCCCTGAATACTGGCCACATGTCTTTTAGGAGTTAAAATTAAATGAAAAATGTCAAAGTATTTTAAAGCTATAAGGAAGATATCACAGTAAATCAGATGGAGATATTTACAGGGGCAGCTTGGTATCCTGCAACAATTGGATCATCCCTCTCTGCTGTGAAAAGTTTGTATGGTCCCTTCAAGCCGGTGACTTTATTTAACAGCTCCTTTGTAAAGGACTTATAGTTGTAAGTCCCTGGCGCCAAGAGGGAACCCTTAAATAAACAAAAGGAAAACCAAAACAACTGTATTTACAAATTATAAATTTTACAAGTAATAATCTGTTAGAGATAATGGTCTAATAATAACAACACATCATTTAGAGATACGGTCTAATAATAACAACACATCATTTAGAGATAATTGTCTAATACCAACATATCATTTAGAGATAACTGAGATGATGATAGGAAACTCTTTACAGAGTGATACAACAGGAGGCAATCTGATCATCAGAAGAAGTCCCCACATCCGGCAAGTGTTTCGGCCCGATATACTCCTTTACACTCTAAGGGGGGCAGGCCCACTTGGGTCATGACTCCCAAGCGTCTCAGCCTCCTGTTGTCTTGTATCGAAAATGAACCCATTTCACTTATGGTAGCAACTTTAAAATCCACAACTCCGCCAGCCGTGGAGGCAATTGTGAAAGTAACAAAGAGAAGACAAATTATTCCGTTCGTTCCGTCGCACATCTGTTACACATAAGAATTTCACCATGTTATCTGTGTACTCAATTTTTTCTAATGCAAGGTATATAACTCTTGGAATTGGAGTTACGTTTTACTTTAGGTGGTTACCTGTTCTTATGCCCTTCGGTTGCCGATATTATTGCGGGTTGACCGATGTTGGGTCATGTCCATTTATGGAGCGCTCAGGCCCACTTTTCTTGTAAACGTTTGCAACCTGCGTCGATAGTTATTTCCTATCCTTATAAGGCTCGATTTTTAGTGTAGTTCTTAGAATGTGCCCATAGCTTCGACGTTGTGTGAATTGTATTCAAGTCGAACGGTTCTGCGCATGTCTGTTGTTTGGTTGTGGTTTTGTACCAGCTTCCGCCCGGCAGTGCCACAGATTTTGTCGAGTGAGACAGACGCGTTTTTCAGCGTCTGTCATGATTATATTGTTCGGGAAATGGAAGTCCTCTATAGTGTTCATCTCAGATGATATTTCCTTTTTGTGATTCAAAGCGCCTGGAGGCGAGTGAGTTGTGTACTGATTCTTGAAGAGAAGGTAATTACTCTACATTTGATTATCATTGTCGCTAACTTTTATGATTGACCTTTTGTGCCTAGTTGTCAACTTTCCCTGGGCGGGGAAGAGTCGACGTTATGAGAAGCTTTCAACTCACGAATCACCATGTGTTATGCATCGGGTTGATGCATGTCCTAAAGGCTATCTGCTTGTTGGACTTTACTGCTCTGGCGGTTCTATGTCAGTCTAGGTTTGATACTGTTGTTATTTAAGGAAATCAGAGGACATTACTTGATACTCCAGAAGTCGTGCCTGTCTTGCTGGAGGTCAGGGAAGGAGAAGGAATTTAATTTCCTACATTTATACATTTATAAAGATATCGACTGTTATAGAAAAGGATGATGGTTTCCACACCTGAATATATTTACAGTCGTTTATGATGCATTGAAGCCCATGATTTGATTCACCATTATTATGCTGTCTGCTGTCGAATGTTGTGCTGACTATGTCGATATAATGAAGACTGTTCTACATGTTAATGTCTACACATCTTGTCATTGTAGCGTCCCAATAAATGATGGAAACGTCACTGGCAGTTATAACATTCATTGACTTTCTACGTCGTGAGTTTATGTGACGTCCTGTGTGGACTCTACTTTACTGCTACCTGCTTGACTCCACATATACACAAACCAGACCAAAGACACCATACTTCTGCGCCTTCATCATCTCTGGTGTCTAGTGGTGATACATCCACCCTCAACATTTGGTAGGATAATCAGCCATTATCATTTGGTGGCTTCTGCACCTTTATCAACATCACAACTAAGGACACACACTGAGATACCTGCGCAAAGCCGACGAGGCTAGCCACTGGGCGCTAGCCACTGAAATTCTGTGCCTAACACCTCTTATAATATACACCGCCTGTTGCCCCTCAGTCACAGCCCTTTCACTAGTACACCAAAAATCTCAAAGTATTGTGGACTTAGAAAAATTCCTGGTGTTTTCTGTACCGCAGCATTTACTGTCACGATTTCCATTGCCCATTGCGGTTGTTCCACAGCAGCCTGATGCCTTTTTGGCAGTTTCACTAAGCCTCTTCAGTGCCCTTGTTCTCGACTGTCCCATCAGCCCCAACAGTTTCAATAGATCATACACTGATGCAGCCACCAGCCCTCTTGCGCCCACCTCAACAGCCATGACTCTTGCAGTGAACCCATCGTGTCTCAGATCCGCGGCCAGATCACTATACTTGGCCGCTTTGAACGAATGTTGCTCGTCCAATCTGGATTCAAATGGCATGGTCAGTTCAATCAGTATGACCTGAAGCATTGCTGAAGAATGAAGCACTATGTCCGGCCGTCTCCGCGATTTTCTGATACTCTCTGGATATGCCCCTCGTCCAGGTAGGTCTACCGCCATCTCCCAGTCGTTTGCACAATCAAGAAGAGATGGTAAACTGCTACCAGGTTTACTCGGTTTGGGGTGTGCTGACTTTCCTGCCCTCAGAAAGTATGTATTTGCCGTGCTCGGCCTGGGTTTGCTATTCACCTTCATCCTTGCCAGAGCTATTGTCGCAGCAAGCTCATTTAGCACTTTGTTATGGCGCCAAGTGTATCGCCCTTGCCCTAATGACACCTTACACGCTGAGAGCACGTGTTCAAGTGTCTGCCTACCCTGGCACAGGGGGCACTGCTCATCATTCGATGTTCCCCATTTTACAAGTAATAATCTGTTAGAGATAACAGTCTAATAATAACACATTATTTAGAGATACGGTCTGATAATAACAACACATCATTTAGAGATACGGTCTAATAATAACAACACATCATTTAGAGATACGGTCTAATAATAACAACACATCATTTAGAGATAATTGTCTATTACCAACACATCATTTAGGGATAACTGTCTAATATCAACACATCATTTAGAGATAACTGTCTAATATCAACACATCATTTAGGGATGATTGACTAATATCAACACATCATTTAGAGATACGGTCTAATATCGACACATCATTTAGAGATAACTGTCTAATACCAACATATCATTTAGATATAATTGTCTAATATCAACACATTATTTAGAGATAACTGTCTAATATCAACACATCATTTAGGGATGATTGTCTAATATCAACACATCATTTAGAGATATGGTCTAACATTAACACTTCATTTAGAGATAACTGTCTAATATCAACACATCATTTAGGGATGATTGTCTAATACCAACATATCATTTAGGGATGATTGTCTAATACCAACACATCATTTAGAGATAATTGTCTAATACCAACATATCATTTAGGGATAATTGTCTTATACCAACATATCATTTAGAAATAATTGTCCAATACCAACATATTCTGTAGAGATAATTGTCCAATACCAACAATAAATAAAAAAAAAAAAAAAAAAAAAAAACACACACACACACACAAATAGTAATACGTCTTACAAGGAGAAGGACAAGAAAAACCTACGTTACGGCCACAAGGCCTTCGTCAGGGACAGACAAACAAGAGACAGGAGGGAAAGAAAATGAGAATTAAGTAGAGAACATGAAACTATAAAAATAAGAGAAAAGAAACTCCCTTAATATTAAATCCAGTCACATGTGAAGCAAAGCAAGATGGCTGCCACTCAATACCAACACATCATTTAGAGATAATTGTCTAATACCAACATATCATTAAGAGATAATTGTCCAATACCAACATATCATTTAGAGAGATAATTTAGAGTGTCAATACATATCAAATATAATTGTTCAATACCAACATATCATTAAGAGATAATTGTCCAATACCAACATATCATTAAGAGATAATTGTCCAATACCAACATGTCATTAAGAGATAATTGTGCAATACCAACATATAAATCCTATGGTTAATATGAACAAGAATGTTTTCATATTTTTGTCATGAGTGTATGAGTGTATGAGTGTATCTGCTGCACCGATAAAATGACTGCTGAACATCTGCTGCAAAAGTGCCCAACAAATGAAGAACAGAAAGCACACTGGTCATCACTAATACCACTCTTGGACAAACTCTATGGAGATACCAACAACCTTAGAGTGACCACTGGTCATCACTAATACCACTCTTGGACAAACTCTATGGAGATACCAACAACCTTAGAGTGACCACTGGTCATCACTAATACCACTCTTGGACAAACTCTATGGAGATACCAACAACCTTAGAGTGACCACTGGTCATCACTAATACCACTCTTGGACAAACTCTATGGAAACTCATCACTAATACCACTCTTGGACAAACTCTATGGAGATACCAACAACCTTAGAGTGACCACTGGTCAACACTAATACCACTCTTGGACAAACTCTATGGAGATACCAACAATCTTAGACTCTATGGAGACACTTAGGTGACCACTGGTCATCACTAATACCACTCTTGGACAAACTCTATGGAGATACCAACAACCTTAGAGTGACCACTGCTTTCTTTAAATTTATTCAAGTTGACATCTGAAAGTGTACAAAGAAGACAAAGCTATTCTTTTTTCATCAAGTACCACGTTGACTATGTAGCTGATCATGTTTTCTGCATCTTCTTGTTCCTAGTTCTTCTTCTTCTTCTTTGATCCTTAGCCGCCGACCGTCAAAGCAGTCAGTGGCCATCACTCCTAGTGGCGTCTTGTAGGGCAACAACAAATTGATTCCACTTTGCTCGGTCGGTGGCCATTTTTCGTACAGTGCCCCAACTCTGGTTCATTCTTTGCATCTCAGCCTCCACAGTCCTCCGCCAGGTTGTTTTTGGTCGGCCTCTCTTTTGTTTTCCTTCAGGGGTCCAAAGCATAGCTGTTCTTGTGATGGCATCGGGGTCTCTTCTGAGGACATGACCAACCCAGTTTCAGCGTCTGCCAGCTATGATGGTGTGCATGTCCTCTTGCTTGCTACGAGTAAGCAGATCTTGGTTAGTGATGGTATTCGGCCAAAAGATTCGGTGAATTTTTCTTAGGCATGTTGTGTGAAAAGAGGACAATTTGTTCCTAGTGCTGTTAAATAATTCTGCTGTTGACCTGCAAGATGTCACGAGGACAATTGTGATATACATGGCAATGTAGTGGAGTACTAACTGCGTAGTTGCTACAACAGTTGTGGCAAAGTTGTTATTACCAGGCCTAGCAATACCAATGCATATTTCCTGAGAGTAGGAACCAAATATTAGCTTACCAACTATTCTTGATGGTGCAAACGGCTACGAGATGGCAGTAGACCTTCTTGCATGAGGGAAAAACCATGAAATCATTAGGAAGTCTTGAGGATCACCAGATATAATGCGGCAACCAATTTTGTTCGCTGCAGATTGTAATGATTGAGCTAACAGTGCCATTTGAATCCAAATTAGATGAGCAGCATGCATTCAAATTGGCCAAATATAATGATTATGGTCACGAGGTTGAGACGAGAGGGGTTCACAGCAAAAGTTAAAATGTAGAAGTAGGAACAAGTGTAGGATCTACTGAAACAGTTAGGCCTGAAGAGAGAGTCAAGATTAAGATCAAAAGCACATAAGGGGCTTATCAAAACTGCAGAAACATTATCATGCTAGCCATGGAACAACTGCAATGGACTATAGAATTGAGGACAGTAATTTATATACAACAAAAATTGTTACTTTCACAATTGTCTCAAGTTGGCAGAATGGATAAAACTAGGCATGAACTTGAAAGTTGCAACCAAGGTGGAGTGGGTTTAATTCCAAGCACAGGCAGAAAAAAAAACAACAGTGGGAGGCTGCCACTTGTGAGTCATCAAGTGCCCCCTCCCCCACCACTGAATGTGATTAAAGGGCTGAAACACTTGTCTGAACAACCTGATTATTTCTGATAATCAGATTGCCTCCAGACCACACTTCTGATGATCAGATTGCCTCCAGATCATCAGAAGTAGTTAGGCGTGAAGAGACAGTCAAGATTAAGATGAAAGGCACTAAAGGGGCTTGGCAAAACTGCAGAAATGTTATGCTAGCCATGGAACAGATGCAAGTAACAAGGTGACCACTGCTGTCTTTGAACATTGAACATATTCAAGCTGACCACTGCTGTCTTTGAACATTGAACATATTCAAGCTGACCACTGCTGTCTTTGAACATTGAACATATTCAAGCTGACCACTGCTGTCTTTGAACATTGAACATATTCAAGCTGACCACTGCTGTCTTTGAACACTGAACACATTCAAGCTGACCACTGCTGTCTTTGAACATTGAACATATTCAAGCTGACCACTGCTGTCTTTGAACATTGAACACATTCAAGCTGACCACTGCTGTCTTTGAACATTGAACATATTCAAGCTGACCACTGCTGTCTTTGAACATTGAACACATTCAAGCTGACCACTGTTGTCTTTGAACATTGAACATATTCAAGCTGACCACTGCTGTCTTTGAACATTGAACATATTCAAGCTGACCACTGCTGTCTTTGCACATTGAACATATTCAAGCTGACCACTGCTGTCTTTGAACATTGAACATATTCAAGCTGACCACTGCTGTCTTTGAACATTGAACATATTCAAGCTGACCACTGCTGTCTTTGAACATATTCAAGATGACCACTGCTGTCTTTGAACATATTCAAGCTGACCATTGCTGTCTTTGAACATTAAATATATTCAAGCTGACCACTGCTGTCTTTGAACATATTCAAGCTGACCATTGCTGTCTTTGAACATTAAATATATTCAAGCTGACCACTGCTGTCTTTCAACTTTGAACATATTCAAGCTGACCACTGCTGTCTTTGAACATTGAACATATTCAAGCTGACCACTGCTGTCTTTGAACATTGAACATATTCAAGCTGACCACTGCTGTCTTTGAACATTGAACATATTCAAGCTGACCACTGCTGTCTTTGAACATATTCAAGCTGACCACTGCTGTCTTTGAACATTGAACACATTCAAGCTGACCACTGCTTTCTTTGAACATATTCAAGCTGACCACTGCTGTCTTTGAACATATTCAAGCTGACCACTGCTGTCTTTGAACATATTCAAGCTGACCACTGCTGTCTTTGAACATATTCAAGCTGACCACTGCTGTCTTTGAACAAAGCTGACCACTGCTTTTTTAAATTCAAGCTGACCACTGCTGTCTTTGAACATTAAACATATTCAAGCTGACCACTGCTGTCTTTGAACATATTCAAGCTGACCACTGCTGTCTTTGAACATTAAACATATTCAAGCTGACCACTGCTGTCTTTGAACATTAAACATATTCAAGCTGACCACTGCTGTCTTTGAACATATTCAAGCTGACCACTGCTGCTTTTGAACATTTTCAAAAAGACCACTGCTGTCTTTGAACATTGAACATATTCAAGCTGACCACTGCTGTCTTTGAACACATTCAGCTGACCACTGCTGACCACTGCTGTCTTTGAACATTGAACATATTCAAGCTGACCACTGCTGTCTTTGAACATTGAACATATTCAAGCTGACCACTGCTGTCTTTGAACATTGAACATATTCAAGCTGACCACTGCTGTCTTTGAACATTGAACATATTCAAGCTGACCACTGCTGTCTTTGAACATTGAACATATTCAAGCTGACCACTGCTGTCTTTGAACATTGAACATATTCAAGCTGACCACTGCTGTTTTTGAACATTTAAAATATGTTCAAGCTGACCACTGCTGTCTTTGAACATTGAACATATTCAAGCTGACCACTGCTGTCTTTGAACATTGAACATATTCAAGCTGACCACTGCTGTCTTTGAACATTGAACATATTCAAGCTGACCACTGCTGTCTTTGAACATTGAACATATTCAAGCTGACCACTGCTGTCTTTGAACATTGAACATATTCAAGCTGACCACTGCTGTTTTTGAACATTGAACATATTCAAGCTGACCACTGCTGTCTTTGAACATTGAAAATATTCAAGCTGACCACTGCTGTTTTTGAACTTTGAACATATTCAAGCTGACCACTGCTGTCTTTGAACACATATTCAAGCTGACCACTGCTGCTGAAACATATTCAAACACTGCTGTCTTTNAACGTATTCAAGCCGACCACCGCTGTCTTTGAACATTAAACATATTCAAGCTGACCACTGCTGTCTTTGAACATTGAACATATTCAAGCTGACCACTGCTGTCTTTGAACATATTCAAGCTGACCACTGCTGTCTTTGAACATTAAACATATTCAAGCTGACCACCACATTTTGACCACTGCTGTCTTTGAACATTGAACATATTCAAGCTGACCACTGCTGTCTTTGAACATTGAACATATTCAACCTGACCACTGCTGTTTTGAACATTGAACATTGAACATGAACATATTCAAGCTGACCACTGCTGTCTTTGAACATTGAACATATTCAAGCTGACCACTGCTGTCTTTTTGAACATTTGAACATTGAACATATTCAAGCTGACCACTGCTGTCTTTGAACATTGAACATATTCAAGCTGACCACTGCTGTCTTTGAACATTGAACATATTCAAGCTGACCACTGCTGTCTTTGAACATTGAACATATTCAAGCTGACCACTGCTGTTTTTGAACATTGAACATATTCAAGCTGACCACTGCTGTCTTTGAACATTGAACATATTCAAGCTGACCACTGCTGTCTTTGAACATTGAACATATTCAAGCTGACCACTGCTGTCTTTGAACATATTCAAGCTGACCACTGCTGTCTTTGAACATTGAAAATATTCAAGCTGACCACTGCTGCTTTTGAACATTTTCAAAAAGACCACTGCTGTCTTTGAACATTGAACATATTCAAGCTGACCACTGCTGTCTTTGAACATTGAACATATTCAAGCTGACCACTGCTGTCTTTAAACATTGAACATATTCAAGCTGACCACTGCTGTCTTTGAACATTGAAAATATTCAAGCTGACCACTGCTGTATTTAAACATATTCAAGCTGACCACCACTGTCTTTGAACATATTCAAGCTGACCACTGCTGTTTTTGAACATTGACATATTCAAGTTGACCACTGCTGTCTTTGAACATATTCAAGCTGACCACTGCTGTCTTTGAACATTGACATATTCAAGCTGACCACTGCTGTTTTTGAACATTGACATATTCAAGCTGACCACTGCTGTCTTTGAACATATTCAAGCTGACCACTGCTGTTTTTGAACATTGACATATTCAAGCTGACCCCTGCTGTCTTTGAACATATTCAAGCTGACCACTGCTGTCTTTGAACATATTCAAGCTGACCACTGCTGTTTTTGAACATTGACATATTCAAGCTGACCACTGCTGTCTTTGAACATTAAACATATTCAAGCTGACCACCGCTGTTTTTGAACATTAAACATATTCAAGCTGACCACTGCTGTCTTTGAACATTGAAAATATTCAAGCTGACCACTGCTGTCTTTGAACATTGAAAATATTCAAGCTGACCACTGCTGCTTTTGAACATTTTCAAAAAGACCACTGCTGTCTTTGAACATTGAACATATTCAAGCTGACCACTGCTGTCTTTGAACATTGAACATATTCAACCTGACCATTGCTGTTTTTGAACTTTGAACATATTCAAGCTGACCACTGCTGTCTTTAAACATTGAACATATTCAAGCTGACCACTGCTGTCTTTGAACATTGATCATATTCAACCTGACCACTGCTGTCTTTGAACATTGAAAATATTCAAGCTGACCACTGCTGTCTTTAAACATTGAACATATTCAAGCTGACCACTGCTGTCTTTGAACATTAAACATATTCAAGCTGACCACTGCTGTCTTTGAACATTGAACATATTCAACCTGACCATTGCTGTTTTTGAACTTTGAACATATTCAAGCTGACCACTGCTGTCTTTAAACATTGAACATATTCAAGCTGACCGCTGCTGTCTTTGAACATTGAACATATTCAAGCTGACCACTGCTGTCTTTGAACATTGAACATATTCAACCTGACCATTGCTGTTTTTGAACTTTGAACATATTCAAGCTGACCACTGCTGTTTTTGAACTTTGAACATATTCAAGCTGACCACTGCTGTCTTTAAACATTGAACATATTCAAGCTGACCGCTGCTGTCTTTGAACATTGATCATATTCAACCTGACCACTGCTGTCTTTGAACATTGAAAATATTCAAGCTGACCACTGCTGTCTTTGAACATTGAACATATTCAAGCTGACCACTGCTGACCACTGCTGTCTTTGAACATTAAACATATTCAAGCTGACCACTGCTGTCTTTGAACATTAAACATATTCAAGCTGACCACTGCTGTCTTTGAACATTGAACATATTCAAGCTGACCACTGCTGTCTTTGAAAATTAAACATATTCAAGCTGACCACTGCTGTCTTTGAACATTAAACATATTCAAGCTGACCACTGCTGTCTTTGAACATTAAACATATTCAAGCTGACCACTGCTGTCTTTGAACATTAAACATATTCAAGCTGACCACTGCTGTCTTTGAACATTAAACATATTCAAGCTGACCACTGCTGTCTTTGAACATTAAACATATTCAAGCTGACCACTGCTGTCTTTGAACATTAAACATATTCCAGCTGGTCACTGCTGTCTTTGAACATTTAACATATTCAAGCTGACCACTGCTGTCTTTAAACATATTCAAGCTGACCACTGCTGTCTTTGAACATTAAACATATTCAAGCTGACCACTGCTGTCTTTGAACATTAAACATATTCAAGCTGACCACTGCTGTCTTTGAACATTGAACATATTCAAGCTGACCACTGCTGTCTTTGAAAATTAAACATATTCAAGCTGACCACTGCTGTCTTTGAACATTGAACATACCCAAGCTGACCACTGCTGTCTTTGAACATTAAACATATTCAAGCTGACCACTGCTGTCTTTGAACATTGAACATATCCAAGCCGACCACTGCTGTCTTTGAACATTGAACATATTCAAGCTGACCACTGCTGTCTTTGAACATTAAACATATTCAAGCTGACCACTGCTGTCTTTGAACATTGAACATATTCAAGCTGACGTCTGATGGTGAACAAAGAAGAAGATGATATCCACCTGTCCCGTATCTTCTCTCTTTGTAATCCTCTATCTCTTTTCTCCCTTCAATCTTTCCATTTGTCACAATATATTCAACTTTTCTTCTACTTTTTTCTCATCATCCTCTGTTTTACCTCCCACAGAACATGGAGCAACCATTACAACTGACCTCCCTACAGAACATGGAGCAACCATTACAGCTGACCTCCTTACAGAACATGGAGCAACCATTACAGCTGACCTCCCTACAGAACATGGAGCAACCATTACAGCTGTCCTCCCTACAGAACATGGAGCAACCATTACAGCTGACCTCCTTACAGAACATGGAGCAACCATTACAGCTGTCCTCCTGACAGAACATGGAGCAACCACTATAGCTGACCTCCCTACAGAACATGGAGCAACCATTACAGCTGACCTCCTTACAGAACATGTAGCAACCCTTACAGCTGACCTCCCTACATAAAAGGTAGCAACCCTTACAGCTGACCTCCCTACAGAACATGGAGCAACCATTACAGCTGACCTCCCTACAGAACATGGAGCAACCACTACAGCTGACCTCCTTACAGAACATGGAGCAACCATTACAGCTGACCTCCCTACAGCTGTGGTTTTTTGTAGCAGTTAGTTTTATATGATAAGGCTGCCAACTACAAGCACAACTTTAGTCACCACGTACGGCATGTATGAGGCTGCCAACTACAAGCACAACTTTAGTCACCACTTACAGCATGTATGAGGCTGCCACCTACAAGCACAACTTTAGTCACCACTTACAGCATGTGTCAGGCTGCCAACTAAAGCACAACTTTAGTCACCATGTATAGCATGTGTCAGGCTGCCAACTACAAGCACAACTTTAGTCACCACGTATGGCATGTATGAGACTGCCACCTACAAGCACAACTTTAGTCACCACTTACAGCATGTATGAAGCTGCCAACTACAAGCACAACTTTAGTCACCACTTTCAGCATGTATGAGGATGCCAACTACAAGCACAACTTTAGTCACCATGTATGGCATGTGTCAGGCTGCCAACTACAAGCACAACTTTAGTCACCATGTACGGCATGTATGAGACTGCCAACTACAAGCACAACTTTAGTCACCATGTACGGCATGTATGAGGCTGCCAACTACAAGCACAACTTTAGTCACCACGTACGGCATGTATGAGGCTGCCAACTACAAGCACAACTTTAGTCACCACGTACGTCATGTATGAGGCTGCCAACTACAAGCACAACTTTAGTCACCACGTACGGCATGTATGAGGCTGCCAACTACAAGCACAACTTTAGTCACCACGTACGGCATGTATGAGACTGCCAACTACAAGCACAACTTTAGTCACCACGTACGGCATGTATGAGGCTGCCAACTACAAGCACAACTTTAGTCACCACGTACAGCATGTATGAGACTGCCAACTACAAGCACAACTTTAGTCACCACGTACGGCATGTATGAGACTGCCAACTACAAGCACAACTTTAGTCACCATGTACGGCATTTATGAGACTGCCAACTACAAGCACAACTTTAGTCACCACGTACGTCATGTATGAGGCTGCCAACTACAAGCACAACTTTAGTCACCACGTACGGCATGTATGAGGCTGCCAACTACAAGCACAACTTTAGTCACCACGTACGGCATGTATGAGGCTGCCAACTACAAGCACAACTTTAGTCACCACGTACGGCATGTATGAGGCTGCCAACTACAAGCACAACTTTAGTCACCACGTACGGCATGTATGAGGCTGCCAACTACAAGCACAACTTTAGTCACCATGTACGTCATGTATGCAGAAGCAGTAAGTCTATTCTATCTTTGTTTCCCAAGAGATCATCAAAAACTACCACAGGGCGCTCGTTGTCACGTGACACACCCAAATTAAGTAGCTGGCTTCTTTCTAATGTCAGTAATAAGCTTCGTTTGTGACTGGGTTATCTCAGGACATCCTCATCCCTTTTTTTTTTAGCTGTCCATGGTATTCTGACTGTTGATTATGTAACAATTTATTTTACACAAGGAAATAGCCAGGTTTCTGCGCAACCTCATTGTAACCACCTCTCACAAGACAACACACCATCTAGGACCTGATTTCCTGTTCTCTTCTAGGTCTCCTCTGCCCCCCAGGGATCACTTAATGGAAACAACAAAATATAAGACATTTAATAATCCTCATCATTTTTGTGTGCGCTCCTTACAGACCATGAAGTAACTACCACAGCTGGTCCCCTGGCAGGACGTCTGCACCAAACATTGACATTCTCTTGTAGCAGCAGTTTCTGTGGCAATTAGTTTGACATGATGAGGTTGCCAGCTGTATGCACAATCTCATATTAGTCACCGTGTACAACATACCTATATTAGTCACCGTGTACAACATACCTATATTAGTCACAGTGTACAACATACCTATATTAGTCACTGTGTACAACATACCTATATTAGTCACCGTTTACAACATACCTATATTAGTCACTGTGTACAACATACCTATATTAGTCACCGTGTACAACATACCTATATTAGTCACCGTGTACAACATACCTATATTAGTCACCGTGTACAACATACCTATATTAGTCACCGTGTACAACATACCTATACCTATATTAGTCACCATGTACAACATACCTATATTAGTCACCGTGTACAACATACCTATATTAGTCATCGTGTACAAAATACCTATATTAGTCACCGTGTACAACATACCTATATTAGTCACTGTGTACAACATACCTATATTAGTCATCGTGTACAACATACCTATATTAGTCACCGTGTACAACATACCTGAGGGTGCAGTATTTCTCTGTCTGTCCAAAGACCCCCGGGAAGTACATGGGCAAGAGAAAAAAAGGACATTTAGCAGTAGCCTCTTTGTTATACTCACATCTACAAAATGCTTAATAGCCCATTATAAAATGAAGAAAAAGAAGATTCACAAACATTACTCACCACCGAAGGTAAATTTCTCTTGCGGTCACCAGCATCTAGCATTCCTTTTGTACTGTAAGACCTGCGTGCTTTGTCCTCTAGAGCTTTTTGTGGAATGCCACCAATTCCGTAAGTTCCGGGACCTGGTGTACAACTCTTGCAGATGATATATTAAATTAGAAAACTGTTTATTACATGGAAACTTTATCATTTTTTGTTAGATGAACACTTTATAATGTTTTGTTAGAAGGAAACTATAGTTGTTTGTTAGATGGAAACTTTATAATTTTTTGTTAGATGGAAGCTGTATGATTTTTTATTAGATGGAAACTTTATAATTTTTATTAGACAATAAGTAGTTTTAAAAAAAAAAAAACCTCTTTTCAGTAATTACAAAACTTCACTGTTTTTATTTTTAGCTGTTTAATTACACTTGTTTGTTGTATTTAATGTTTCTTCTCTTGTACTTGTTTTATTCCATGTGTCTATTGTGCTTGGAAAAAGAAAAAGTGAACAAGACATTCCCCCCCCCCCCCCCACCCCCGTTAAACATGTTGAGAACACAGCACTGCACATTATGCTTGATGGAATCACTTGAGCCCCAGAATTAACTCCAGCCTTTACCTGGCAAGAGGGTCTCATAGAGTATTGGATACATGACATGCAAAGGGTGCTGGGAATTGACTGTGCAAGATGTGACAACTCCTTGTGAGAGCTCAGAACGACATCACAGTATTTTAGCCCTGCACATTTGGACAGCCCCTCTGGATGATGATGAATACATAGTATGCCAACCAGCTTCCACCCTCCCCCTTTCCAGCTTTAAACCAGATGTGAGAATTCTTTAAATTCATTTCAAGCCAGAACAGCATACCCAGAACAGCATACCCAGAACAGCATACCCAGAACAGCATACCCAGAACAGCATACCCAGGACAGAAACTAGAGCTCATAACTCAACAAGTTCACGAATTATAGATAACCCACAGTGACAGCCTAAGTTCACGAATTATAGATAACCCACAGGGAAAGCCTAAGTTCACGAATTATAGATAACCCACAGTGACAGCCTAAGTTCACGAATTATAGATAACCCACAGTGACAGCCTAAGTTCACGAATTATAAAAAACCCACAGGGAAAGCCTAAGTTCACGAATTATAGATAACCCACAGTGACAGCCTAAGTTCACGAATTATAGATAACCCACAGGGAAAGCCTAAGTTCACGAATTATAGATAACCCACAGTGACAGCCTAAGTTCACGAATTATAGATAACCCACAGGGACAGCCTAAGTTCACGAATTATAGATAACCCACAGTGACAGCCTAAGTTCACGAATTATAGATAACCCACAGGGACAGCCTAAGTTCACGAATTATAGATAACCCACAGGGAAAGCCTAAGTTCACGAATTATAGATAACCCACAGTGACAGCCTAAGTTCACGAATTATAGATAACCCACAGGGACAGCCTAAGTTCACAAATTATAGATAACCCACAGTGACAGCCTAAGTTCAAGAATTATAGATAACCCACAGGGAAAGCCTAGATCTACAATTTAGATAATGCAAAAGATTCTTAAGCTCGGCATTGGCTGTGAAAGAACAAGCTCAACAGCTCTAGCTAAACAACAAGAATACATCTGGTTACTGGGGTCATTCATGTTTTGTTTTTGTTCTCAGCAGAATTCAGAAGTATGTTTTATGTGGATACATAGAAGACTGGAATATGATACCTAAATGAGGCATAGATCATCTGCTAGTGCTCATTAAATCCCACTATAGCTGCTAGATATCATTGCCTGTAGGCTACTACAAATAGACAAACATGGTTTTGAAATAAAGTGTAAATTTAAAGCTGTGAACATGGCTGGCAACCCTTCAATGTAAAGGAAATGCTACAGAAACCACTGCTGTAAGAGAACATAAACTAGTTTGGGGCAGGCCTCCTGCATGGAGTCTACTACAGTGGGGCCCCATGCTTCACAAGGAACAAGAAGGGAAGGAAGAAAGAATAAACTTATTTAAAGTACCGTAACTCTGAACTTAGAACATGAAGGATGATAATTTTGCTTCCTTCTAGATTTATTCCCTCATGGCCCTTTGACACGGCTTCATTCCATTTCAGTGGGCATACCCTCCCCTCAAATAAGTTTTAAAACCATTGCACACCTTTTGGTCCTAACATAGACATGTACTTAAATTTTTATGCTTAGCTAAAACTGCCCATTATTGATCCATGGATTCAAATACCTGGACACAGTAATAACATCAGTGAATGATGACATCTCAAGTATAAAGAATAGAATAGCCAGGTATTAACAGTATTCAGTAAAATGAAAAGCAAATTTTTGCAACAAATATTTGGCAATGGAAGAGAGTTCTTCAGCGTTAATTGGGAAGCGACCATAGAAGCAAGCCATAGACAATGAGTAAACAAAGAAGAAAGTCCCTAGAGGCAAAAGATATGTAGTTTTACAGAAGAATGTTATGAAGCCAGTAGGCAAAGGAAGATTATAACACACATCTGAAAAAAACAGACCCCACATTTCAGACATATTACAAAAATATGTTACAAGACAGCTGTAACAGGCAAAGGTGATGGAAAAGAAGGCAGAGGCCAGAGGCCAACAATGAGAAGATATGGACATTGGCATGGTTAAAGTTAATAAAAGAACTGAGAAACAGCACAAGGGACAGGAAGTTTCTGAGATACAAGTTCATTGACATGAAAGCAGCACAACACATGAGGAAGTTTCTGAGATACAAGTTCATTGACATGAAGGCAGCACAACACATGAGAAAGAAGAAAACTATCCATGACCTATTCTCTTATGGTCCACTGATGGTTTTCAGCTTTACCCCAAGCACCTGCATGTTGTAAAGGCACTTTATGCAGACGCAAATACAATGACACAAACCCCTTTTACAAACCAAAAAAAATTGCAGGAAAATTTTTGCTGCATCAAATGAAACACTAACCTGTACAATTTTATCAAATCGAGAGCCAAGGTTATCACAAATGCCCCTCCCACTTCTTGGCTTTTCATTGCCCAGTTGAATAAAGTCCTTCATTTCATATGAACCAGGCCCTAAATTTGCTTTCTGTAAGCAGCAGAATGTTGTATGATAATTATTTTAATGTTGGTGAATGAAAAGTAATAAAACATAAATAAAAATGTGTGAAATCACTATTTGGATATTTTAAATAGACTAAAAGTCCAACATTTATGGTGGTCTTAATGATAGAGCCCTCTAGGTGAGCTTCTGTAGCTGTTAGTAGTTTCCACAAATCAACTATCATCATATATTCTTAAAACAACATTCACTCATTCATGACCCATAAACTCCGTGGAGAAAAGGCTTTCAGCAACTTCATGCCAAGACTTCCAATCCATGTTTTTTTTTACTCATTTGAAGTCTGTCTACAGTTCCCTTATCCATGTTTCTTTTGTGGGTCTCCCTCTGTTTCTCTTATCCTGGGAGTTCTAGAACAAGAACTATTTAACACCAGCTCTTCTTCCACACCCCAATCCAGTTTTTGGCAACCTATCCATGTTATCAAAGTTTTTTTTTTAACTTTACGTTTCTACAGGATGGGGTATTCCAACCTTATTTATCTTCTGTAATATGCCTGGATGGCTGCAGCACTACTCTTTGCCACCTTTTTAGGCCTCAATAACACACGGCTGAAATAATATGTAATAGAGTATGTTGAAGCATCACACTGAACAGATAAAAATACAGTAAGCTGAAGTAAAATATATAAACTTAAAGGATACTTATATCGTAAATCTATCAATAAACAGATCATAAAAGTATATTATTCAACATATGGACAATCATTTTCTTTGAAGAGGCACAGAATGACAATTAGTATTTGGGCTTCTTCTGTATATAACATGCTGGATATTTTAATAATTAATAATACATAACATCTTGTACGTTTTAATAATACACTGCCAATCCTCTATTTATGAAAAAAGCTTCATCAAATAGACATACAATTGTATCCAAAATGAGTGTACGTCAGGAAAACAAGGTAAATTTGTATTTTTCTTAAATTCAAATAAAAAAAATGTAAGAACAAGTGTACACAGCAATGACTTCGTGTATAACTAAACAACAAAAGATACCATATGGTCTAAGGGCCAGGTCAAGACAGACTTAAACTGCAGGAAAATCCTTGTGATTTTTATATAGTTTGCTCAAAGTTGTAATGAAAGTATAACACGATGCGCCTAAAAAAATTTCAGTCAGCAAAACATACGAGCAAAAATGTTAAGAGGTCAGCATATTTGTGCAAGTAACTTCTCTGTTGTGCTTCCTTGCAGGCATGGCTCAGATATTAGCATTATTAGTTTGTAATTTATTCACTCTTGGAAATTGTCCTTCTTTGACAACTTGACTAGATATCTTTTCTGCCAGTCTGCTGGTATTTCTTCTCCTTCCCAGACAACCAATTATTTTGTATAATGTCCCTATGGAGGTGTCAGTGGCCTCTGCTGGAATGCCATTTGGACAAGCAGCTTTTCAATTTCTCAGAAACCTTATGTCTTTCTTCATATAGTTCTCCTTTAGTCTTTCACCATTAAACTATAACTCCTCTACAACTGGCTGAATGACTGGGGGTTCTTGTACAGATATCAAAACCGTTACTGATTAAACAATTAACACTGCAGGCAATGAAAGACCACCTCATAAAAAATACAAAAACAAAATAGTAATACAGCTAGTTGACACAACAGACAACCAGTCAACAGCATAAAACGGCAAAGTTGCCTTCCAATGGCTACCAGGTCACACAGAAATGTTTGGCAGTAAAAAAGCATACACATTAGCAAAACTAGGAGCAAATAAGGTTCACAACAACAAAACAAATATCCAAGCCAACATGCAGACAGCTAAACTAATACTTTAAAACAACTTTAAAGAAGAATGTCTGAACCGACAGGTTTAATTGACATGCCATGTATAAAGAAATGACCCATCCAGGCAAAAATGCCAATATCAACAAGCTACGATGCAAGGAGCAGAGCACATCCTTTAAATCAAGCACAGAACATATCTGACACAGGTTTGGTATTGAGGACCATCTCTATTGCACAGAGACAACCCCATCAGTGCTCAAACCTCCTCCCTTAGATCACACAAGGAGGATCTCAGCATAGTGAACGAACTCCGTAGCACTGGCGAGGATCCCATTGTGTGTATGCAGGAATCACACATTCTATATATAAGTTGCATATTTGAAGAGATAATGCCATGTTTAGTTTAGCTGATGAAGGTATAATCGTTGTTATTGGTACAAGGAAAGAATACCACATCTGTTTGTGACTTTATGGAGAGCATTTAGTTAGAGAAATTGATCTGACTGTGAGTATTCAGTGTGAGGTGCATGCCGCACTAGAGGAAGCTGAGATTGTCAGCGTGTCCTGAGTGTTTAACTCAAATATCAAGTCAGCCATGTTGTATGGCTCTGAAATGAGGAGAACTAAAAAAAAAAGGACAAACAAGAAGGTTACAGGCCTTCATAAATGGGTGCCTGCGTTTAACAGAAGGATTAACAAAGTATGATAAGATCACCAAAGTGGAACTGATGACAAGAACCGGTAGAACCAGAGAAGAGAAGAAGATGCTGGCAATGGATATAGCCTTAAAAGGTCATTCCTGTTCTGGAATAGCCAGGGTAAAAGATAATGAGGATTATAATGGTCGAAAAACAAAAAATAAAAAAATAAAACAACAAGGAAGCAGGGAAGAACTACTGTACAGGTGGCTGAAACGTCACTTCCTATTTTAAATGATTATTTCGTCACTTGTGTCCAGCTAATTGACACAGACATGAAACTGTGACTCAAAATAAAGACAATTAACTGATATTTTATTATATAACATGAGATCCCGGTATGTTGTACTTGATTTCACAACAGGCAGCCATTTTTGTTTATCTCTTATAGCACCAATATATTGGCCATTTTAGATAGTATTTTCTTTCTGGGAATAAAAAAATTAAACTTATTTGTCAAATGACAGTTATTGCCCATTGTTTGACATTGGTTTCATGTCTATCCAAAGCATACAAATGAGGATATAAATATTTTAAAAACTAGACTTGACTTTTCAATCACTTTGTAATCAGAAAATATAAGGCAGGTTTCTTACAATATCTGACTCAACAAGCACTTAAGCTAACCTCTTCATAAGCACCCAATTCTACAACTGTTCTCATCAATGCAAGACAGTTTAACATGGGTTGCTTACATGCCCACGACTCACCACAGGAAGATGAAAGCTACTGTCAGACACCACAGCTGTTACAAACACTCTATATAGCAATACCTAACAATTTCAAAACACATGCAAATTCTTCAACCTGCATTGGTTGTATATAATCAATATATTCATGAGTTCAGATATATTACAGTTTTTTATGAACTGTTGATCACAGAGAGTCTTACCTTACACATACTTCTGCTGAGTGTTTGTTTATGTCAGGATGAGAAGAGGTATACAGGAGGTAGCTGTGGGCATCTGTCGGCTTGTAGTATACTGAGGTATTAAGGCCGGAGGGCGTGATAGAAATAGTAATGTCAAGGAAGTTGACAGATACTGTGGAGACGAGGGAGGTGAACTTGATGGTGGGGTGAAAGTGGTTGACAAAGTCGATGAAGTGGTATAAATCAATCTCAGACATATCGGTGAAACCTATGCCATCATCGATATATCTGCGGTAAAACCCGGGGAAAGGACCGGAGTATTGTTGCCATATCTGATGCTCCAAGTGGCTCATGAATAGACAGGCATAGCTAGGACCCATCTTCGTACCCATGGCAACACCACTAATTTGGTCAAAAAACTGACCATTGAATTCAAAGGAATTCAGTTGAAGGACCAGTTCAGCCAGACGGAGAAGAGTGTCAGTGGATATAGAAGGGCAAGTGCGCTGGTCCAGAAAAAACCGAAGAGCTCGGAGACCATCAGAGTGGGGAATAGAAGTATACAGAGAACAGACGTCTAACAAGAAAAGACGGTAGGAGCGGTCTGCTGGGAGTCGGATAGAGGAGAAAGTTGTAAGAGCATGATCGGTGTCTTTGATAAAGGAGGGAAGATTCTCAACGATAGGCTTGAAAATGCTATCGAGGAAGTCAGAAATGTGCTCAGTAGGGCAGGAACAGGCTGAGACAATAGGTCTTCCAGGGTTTTCGATCTTATGAATTTTGGGGAGCATGTAGAATACAGGCTTGCCCAAAGAGCTGTCATGAATCCTAAGATGAGATGCTTCAGGAGGAAGAACATTACTAGTGATGAGCTGTTTAATAGTGTTGTGTACAATGCGATTGTTAGAGACAGTCGCATCGCTGGTCCTGGACCTGTAAAAAGAGCCATTGGTCAACTGGTTTTTATCTTCACTTAGGTACAAGTCCTTCTGCCAGACGACAATGGCTCCTCCCTTGTCAGCCGGTTTGATGACAATGTCATCTCTACGGCGAAGAAGGGAGAGAGCACTAGACTCTGCCGAAGTGAGATTGGAATAATGCAATCTACGAGGGCGGAGCTGCTGAATGTCATGGATGGTGTTCTTGATATACAGGTCCAGGGCATAAAGAGGCTCCAGGTTTAGGTGTAAAGGGAGGTTTAGTAGAGTCAGAAAAGCGTGCGAAGATGTCGGATTCAGCCTGAGACTGCGGAGTGCTGTCTTCCTCTCTAAAATGGAGATTCAGCCTCATGCGACGGTGAAACCGATGAACATCCTGGAGGAGATTGTATTGGTCTAGGGTCGGACGAAGAGGAACAGATTTTAAGCCCTTACTAAGAACAGAGCGCTCTCCCTCAGAGAGGGGTAGATCTGGGGGGATGCAGACTACCTGAGTGCATGATGGAGTGGAGGATGGAGGGGTAGCTTTGGGGGTAGGGATGAGACGGGATAGTTTATGGTGTTTAGACGTGGAAAGGAACTCGTGCAGCTGCCGGTTCAGTGTGTGGATAGTGGTGCGTATCATAGAATAGAAAGGGAAGTTGTTGGAGGTGAGACAACGTAAGCGAAGCAGAAGCTGGGTCTGTTGGGCACTGAGGTCTGATAAAAGGCGGGAGTGACTGGCGGCCACTACGCGCATACGTTGAAAGCCACATCTTGTCTCAATACGTTGTAGGAGACGTTGTTCCCTAGGATTGAGTGTACCAGCAGATGGATGAAAATTGGAAGAGAATCCATTAGGAAGAATTTTGTGGTGGAGGCAGGTGTGAATAAAGTGGAGATGAGAGGTGAATCTAGTTTTCTTGAAAGTAACGAACCCAAAGTCAATAGCGACACGGGATATATCAGGAGGTAGGGAGCTAAAGCTGGTGGTAACCGACACACGGAGAGAGTTGATAAAATATTTCAGAGAGGGCATAGTGGGGAAAAGTAAAACGTCCAGAAAATAAAAAACGTAAAATATGCAATAAATAAAATATAAAACGCTAAATGAAAATAGAGATTAATGAAACAATAAATAAATAGGGTAGATTGCGGTAATATAAGGTATGAAGGAAGAATAGGGACATACGAAAATAAATAAATAAATAGGATATAAAATACTGAGAAAAAGAGATAGGATAGGATCAGGGAGATAAGCAGGATAGGTAGATAGAGATATGAGATAACAGAGACACGGTGCAGTCAAAAAAATATATATACCGGTATATATAATCGAGGAAGTGGAGGGGAACTGCGGTAAGACGTGGAATACAATGGATGGGTTTGAAAAAAAAAAATCGAAAAAAGGTGATTCGTTTTACGAGGACAAAAGACAAAGAAAATAGTCTACGTTACGGCCACAAGGCCTTCGTCAGGAAAGGAAAGAAAGTGAAGGCTAGATAGGACACATAAAAACTTAATAAAATAATAAAATAAAACCTAGGTATTTGGTTGGTTACAGTACATGGGGAAGATCTCAGATCTTGAAATGTCCAGGACATTTAACTGTGGCCTTGGGGCAGTTCTAGTTGTGGGACAAGGTGATGTTGCTGACGTTATCTCCATTCTGTCAGACAATGGGGGCCGACCTGTTGTTGTTGGTTCAGTGGTCAAAGTTCAAGATGAGGCAGAACAGGTTCATATTGAACACCTCAGACCCTCGTTTCTTGTGTGGCCGTGATGGTGTGGTTGCTCTTGCATTTTTTTGGGGTGTTCGTATAGTGTGTTCGTCTCACAACCCCAGAACAGTAGACAGTACAGTGCTGATGATGTTAAGTTATTTTTACTCTATATGATAGGACATCATACGAAAACACTGTTGGTGGATGAAGAATCTCCATCTAAAATACCGCACTAAACCAAGTGGTGAATAACAAAGATGATGTTTAATTTTCAGTAATCATCCAATAACAACATTCCATTGAAATAAACTTGCTTCACGCCTAATCTTCAATCTAGGCGGAAATTCTCACAAAATATACAATGTCAAAAACACAATAATTCTCCTCTCGTTCTTTCAATCCTTCTATATATGCACAGTCTGCTATGGCTGTTCTACCTCATCTTAGAAAACTTATGTAGTCGGGTTTTGTTTTCTTCAACTCATGATGAAAAACACGATAGGTCTGGTGGAACTAGTTTTGAGGTATTTATTATAGAATAATTACTGGTCTGACTACCAGGGCTGTTTCGTTTATCTCAATTTGTCACTGTTCACTGTTCCGACCTAGCTACTGTCTATCTTGCTTGTACATCTTTATCAACATACCTGTTCTGTTTTGAAAACAATCTTGACAATCTTGTTAACTCAATTCTCACAACAAATGGCGACATCGTCTTTCTTTCTGTACGGCATAACAACTTGATATTAGCCTGTAACTACAGTATCAACCATCTCCAGTGGCTTGTTCGCCAGAATAGCGACTTCACAACTTTATTATTTATTCCTCAGCAACCCGCTGACCCACGCTGAGCGCGTTCAAAACAAGACTCTCCTAACCCCTATTTACATTCTTCTCTTCTTCTTTGATCCATAACCACCAACCGTCAAAGCAGTCAGCGGCCATCACGCCTGGTGGCGTCTTGTAGAGCAGCAACAAATTGATTCCACTTTGCTCGGTCGGCGGCCATCCTTCGTACAGTGCCACAACTGTGGTTCATTCTTTGCATCTCAGCTTCCGCAGTTCTCCGCCAAATTGTTTTTGGTCGGCCTCTCTTTCGCTTTCCCTCGGGGGTCCATAGCATAACTGTTCTTGAGATGGTATCAGGATCCCTTCTGAGGACGTGGCCAACCCAACTCCAGCGTCTACATTCTTCTCGTTCACCCCTAAAATCTGTTCACTCGTCACAATATTCACGTGCGTACTTTTTTTTCTCGCTCACTAATTTATCAAGGGATGTAATTTCTAGTTGGCTCCCTTTGCTAAATATACACACATTCATACTCTCCTCTTTAAACCTGATTACAAAATCTTAACATGCAAATTGGTTCTACCATAATTTGGAACTCATTCAATATGCTTAACTCTAAACAACAACGTCATCTTCCAAAAAGGATTCCTAGATTTATCTCCCTTTGCACAAAACACTCCTGCACTCATATTACCCCCCTTCAACAAAGGCGAACAGTCTTTTTAACAATTTCATTCATTATTCCCTAACCATTTTTCTATACTCACTTACCCTACCAAAACCCAAACCTACCGTTCACACTTGAAAGTTGGCCCAGGCCCAAAGTACCTGGGTCAAGAACTACTGATACCAACAGAGTTATATGTGAAGTCAGTAATACTGCTCATGTTACTGGACTCCTAAACTCGCCATAACACACCTAAAGGTCTTTTATAATTGGACATGCGCCCTAATATAACCATGTGCCCGGCACAAAAGATCAGTATAGTGACACTTATGTGTCATTAGATCTTTTGTGTGAAAACACAGAGGATCATTGGTGACACTTGTGTGTCATTGGGTCTTTTTGTGTTGGGACATGCGTTTATGTTGGGCGTGAGCCAATGCGACCTCATGCGAGGAAAAAAAAATATTGATACCAACAGAAATATATGTGAAGTCAGTATACTGCTCATGTTACTGTCACAATACAGATATTTGATTTGGAGTTTTAGGAATTTAGCAGTTTTCAAATACCGCCATTTTAATCCCCATATACTTTTACAGGTATTTTTGCAAAAAGCACGGTCAATTTCACCTGATTTTAATGTACAGCGGAGCAACACCCCTGTAGCAAAGTTTGATTTTGCTGGGGAGGTTATGATGGTATCCTAAAAGAATGAAATCGGTGTCTGCATTTAACCGTGTGAGGTCAAGCACATGTAGGCCCCTGACCCTAAAAGATGAAAATGATGAATTATTTGCAGGGAACCTAACGCCACCTCCCTAGATCTCACATGGTCACTATTTTGGCTCTAATGTCTGGTGTATGATGTACCTAGTGTCTAGGGGACAAATGAAATGATGGTACACAACACAAAAACACTTTAATTTTCTATGAGGAATTGAATAAAACCAGTGGTTAAGTTTTTCTGTAAAAAAGGAATATTTTTTTCTTTACAATTTAATCTGCCTGTCCAGCCATATCTTTTGGACAGGTCTTTGAAAATGAGGACAAGATAGTTTACAGAAAAGATCAACTAAAATATCTGGACTCTTTGTCCACTAACTATAAAGTCAATATATATATCTTTCCTGTTGGAATGTTCACAGCTTACACTTTATTCATCTATGAGGGAGAGTCACTGTGTATGAGGGGCTGTAGTATCATCATACCCCATAAACTTCCTGGGTATGATTTGAAATACCAGTGTTTATTAACGAAAGTGTCAGATATACCCAGATGCTTAACACATTACCTGGGATTCCTTGTAGAATGATAATACAGTGTGTAGTTGCAGAAAATCTCGATCTTTCAACGTGCCCAAGCTCCTCCCGTTATCTTTTGACAGCATAAACGAATGGTCGGAGACTTGATGGCGTTATTTTGACTCATCAGGTTTCCTGTTACCAGCTGGCAACAGGAAATAAAACCTCTGCAACAAAAGGACACCCTGGCCTTTTATATCTGATCACTTATTATATTTATTATTTTCCTACGGAGGTATGGGGTCAGCCTCGCGTGCATTACAGGTCGACTGGCCCCTAATTTTAAATGACTCACACCGTGCTGTGACCTTACCTCAGGTCCCTATGGCAGATACGCCACTGTAAGTTTACGTAGTTTTCCTCAATAAAATAATGTGGAGTAACCACATTTCCTTTGGTATGATTTTCTCTTCTTTTCTTTTTTAAATATAAATGCTTCAGGCATGTTTAACAGTGTTCATAGAACACAGAGGCTTACTAATATTCTAATGCAATAATATTCAAACAAAATCATGACAACATACGCCAGTTAGATACATTTCCATGTGAGGACTCAACAATGTCTGCTCCCGGCATGTCCTTCACTTTTCCCAATAGCAGTATCTAACTTTGGCAGTGGGATTAAACATATTAAACTCATAAAGCATTCTTACCACAAATTTCAAGAAATATAAACAAATGACGCTGACTTGCAAAGAAGTGGCCTCAGTTTCTTCTGCACTGTCCAGACTGTGAATACGTCTTTATTTAATTTTACAATTAACACAGCTGATCTCAGCGTATTTGAATGAAAAGTTTTGTTCAACTGGCAATGAATAGTGAAAGCCTTTTGCTAATATTTATTAGCACTGGCCAATCGAAAGCTTGCGACTACCAGAATTCAAATGTAGTTTTTGAAAAACAAAAATAATTCCAAACAAACTCTGTCTCTGGTAGTCGATTGGCCAGCCTGCTTTAGTTATGCCCAATACAAAAAGATGTTTCGTTTTGGTTAACAATTTACCTACCGCTCCCCTTTCCTCCTATACTCTTTTTACCCAGGCGAATTTGAATGTACCTCAATGCCTCTTTTCTAAGCTGGCGTCCCCACTAACGTTATGAAAAAAACAAGCAAGAACAACAGTCTGTCTGGTTGAGCGTCCGTAGACATTTAGTATTTTCTCAATAACTTGGCTAATTCTTGGACTACCATATTATTTAAAGCACATTCTTGCTCAGTGGACTCTAAGCTATACTACCATATGATTTTTATGGTCAGTTTCATATTGGTTTAGATTTTCAATTTTGTCACTGTCCATCGTCAAATAAAAATTTTACACAAGACGGCCATCTTTCCCCCCTTTTCATCTCTCGCTAGCATGTATTTTCAAATAACTACTTGTTTTAGTGACGTCAGTAATACTACGCGAGGAGGAGGAAATAAATGTGTCTGCGTGTTTGCCTCTGCCACAACGTGTATATATGCAAGGCACAACGTGTCAAGCGAAACGGGGTTTTGCGTGGCGGGGTAAGAATTTGCGTTAATTATTACAGTCGTCTCGTTATAACTACTGGGAAAAAATCCAAAAAACTGCCAAATTTTACGTTACTGTTGACAGATTACGTTACTTCAGACAGCAGTTTAGCGTTACATTTCTAACAAATCGTTAATTATAAGGCTTGGCTGCATTGTGTATGCAGCAGATCTGGCAAAATGTTAAATATTAGTAGTACGTTTTTCGAAACCGAAACTGAAACGCGTGTTAGATTTTTACCGTGGGATCGTTCTATAGGCTTTAGCACTGCACAAAAGGCAGCGTTGCTGGCGTGTGAGACCATCACAGTCAGACACAATCGGGCGGGTTTATTGATTATTATTTTATGACCAAAATCGACTGAAATGAGCAATTATTCTCGCAGATTTTACTACACACCTCCCATCTTAAAAACATGCATTGATTTGCAGGTTATAATCTGCGAGATAACTTAGCTCAATAAAGTCTTACGCGTTTTTCTGATCTTCATCATAAGGATGTCTACTCAAAAAGTCTGCACCCACGTTCTTAGGGCCGGGAATATATTCTATCAGAAATGAGTATGGCTGCAATAATAAAGACCATCTCAATAATCTGGAATTTTCATGCTTGGCCTGTGACAAGAACACGAGAGGTGAATGATCCGTTTGGACCACAAATGTCTTGCCATATAAATAAATCTGGAATTTTTTTATCGCCCATATCAAAGCTAGACATTCCTTTTCACTTGTTGAATAATTTTTTTTCCGCCTTGTTCAACTTGCGGCTTGCATAAGCGACTGGGTTCAATTCTCCATCTTGTGAGGAGGACCTTTGCAACAATGTAGCGCCTAGGCCCACATTGCTTGCGTCACTTCTCACGATAAATTCTTGATTCAAATCAGGCAATTGCAATACTGGCCTGCTTGTGAGTTTTTCTTTTAACTCCTGGTAAACCAATTCACACTGTGCTGACCAATTTATCGTATCAGGGTGACCTTTGCGAGTTAAATCCGTCAGAGGAGCACATATAGAGTTAAAATGTTTAATGTACTTTTGGTAGAAACCACACAACGACACGAAAGATCGCACATATTTCTTTGTTTGTGGTCTAGGTGCTCTTTTCAATTTTTCCAGATTCTTAGGATCAGGGGTCATGCTACCCTGATGTACAGTATGTCCCAAGAATTCCAACTCTTTACAACCAGTACAAAATTTTATTGGCCTAGCGGTTAAGTTAGCCTCTCTGAGTCTATCAAACAGCATATTCAAAGAGGTAACGTGTTCCTCAAATGTTTCCGTAGCAATGAGGATATCATCCATAAAATTCGAAATACATGGATTTTTCAGGGGATCCAGCAATTTTCGCATCATCCTTGAAAACACACTCGGGGCATTTTTCAACCCAAACGGTAACATGTTGAACTCATAATGACCTTCCGAGGTGCTAAAGGCTAAATAAGGTCGAACCTCAGGCTTTACTGGAATTAGGTAATAGCCTTTGCTAAGATCCACCTTAGAAAAATATTTTGCCTTGTTCAGCCTGGCAAATAATTGAGTAGAATCAGGTAATGGATCCACCTGACCTTCTGTGACAGCATTCAGTTTCCTGTGATCTATGCACAGTCTATGTTCTCCCGATGGTTTCCGCAACAAAACCACACAGGAACTATAAGGAGACTCACTGTGAGAAATAATCCCTTCTTGTAAGAAATAATCAATCTCCTCTTTCAAAGCTTTTTCCTTAGCGAAAGGAATAGAATAGGGCCTCATACAGATTGGTGCTGGGTCTAGTAGTTTCATATCATATTCCAACAAATTTGTGTGCCCCGGTTTATCCGTTAACACATCTGTATGTTTCTCAAGGACCTTGTTGCCTCCTTTATGCTTTATGCATCTTTAACATTCTCAAGTAGTCGTCAGGTTCTACTTTTGTTAAGTGAGTACGCACCAACTTAGGTGGGGGTTAGATTTTGTATAGTTCATTTATCGCGCACGTATATGCACAATTTTGTGTATGGGTATCTGCGGACGCGCTTGTTACCAAACAAGCCAGATGACGTCAGAGGTTGAAAATGAAGCCAGCATCTCACGCCAGACATTGAGTCTGTTGCCTAATTTTATATATACCCAGTGTGTTGGGGTAATAATTCTTCTGGAACAATGACTCCTTGGTAGAAGCCATTGTCGGCTTACTCTACACGTAAGTCCGAACCAGTTTTGATAAGAAATTAATTGATTATTTGAACTTTCGTGTCACCATCCTCTGTTGGTATCTAGCTAGCACCTTTTCTCCAGAAGGGGGTGCTATAATGGATCAACGGGGACTTTCACCGAAAGCATTTTGATATTGTAAAGAATTCATGGCTTCATCGTTACGGCTTATCGATTTGTAATATTATGTGGATTGCCGTCGCACGAGTCACGGCGACGAAGAGAGGTTA
Organism: Oreohelix idahoensis; assembly: GCA_024509875.1. Classification (NCBI taxonomy): domain Eukaryota; kingdom Metazoa; phylum Mollusca; class Gastropoda; order Stylommatophora; family Oreohelicidae; genus Oreohelix; species Oreohelix idahoensis. Next base: position 130,784 of record JAMPIV010007751.1, read on the forward strand.
ACCAAGTATTAGGACATAACCTTCGTTGTTTATTTTATATGCAAGTATGTATGGATCTGCCATGTCAGAGGTACCAAGCCACTTAAGTACCCGACCAGAATTATAGGACAGAATTAATATATTCATTCCAAGATTAATAGTTGAATAGTCCTAACGGTCATGACATTGATGCAAGGTCAAACCCTTTTCTTATGTGAGGAATTTATTATGATGCCTGTACCATGCCTTTACATGCTACATGTACGTTTGCTCTGTGGAATCCATGTTGAAGTACTGTAACCTGTTGTCGTCAACGTATTTCGTCCTAAATAAATTATGATGTCAGTAAACATAACGAGTTCTCCCATGTCTGCATTGGCACGGTTCGAAGTGCCCAGTTACGAGTCCAGTTCACGGATGCTTTTATCCTACCAATCATTCATTCGACATTCGCGTATACATTCATAGAGGTGCTCCAGGAAAGAGCAGCTACAAAGTGGTAGGCCATTCTGTGGTCTGATATCAAGTCAGATGCAAAGGAACGATCCCTAACCAAACGTTTGAAACTGTCTTCAAGTTGCAGTCAACATCCGGAACGTTGGAATACAACTGCATACTTCAAGTGGGAACTGCCTTCACTATCAAACTCAGCGACGTTGCTTGACAATTTAACGGACACTCAAGGTCATTATGAACTCGACTACTTCCAACATTTGCGGACTCTGCCACATGCTACGTAAGCTTCCTCGGTAATACAGCGCCGGATTGCAAGACTCTACAATCCTGGGAATTGTTTTCTTAACGAAAAGATGAGTATTACGCTGGTGTTTTTTGTTACCGTCTTACGTTAGCTGAGCCGCTCTTTGACATGTCCATTGTTCTATTTTTCGTAATGCATGTTATATGTTCCATGTTTGTTCTGGGCGGTAGGGAGGTCGATCTGACAAACGAGGTTCATCTCGAAGCTGATTCGGGCTCTTGTCAGGCGTTCTATAGGATTTAGTTTGTAAGTTTCAATTGAGCGATAATTCCAGTTCAAGGCTAGAAACCTTGCTGAAGTTCGGATCGCTATTTGTTTCTTATAATCATGACTGTTTAGCTGTATTGTCAAGATTTCATTGTCGTTTTTGGCAGTAATTTTTATACGTATTTTAGTTTTATGATGTATTTTGTTTGTAATATTCGTCCATTCTCACCTTACTTTCGTTTAGTTTTTTACACCTTTGTGTTTTTACACTGTGTTGTCAATTGTCTTGTTTAATTATATTATCGCAGTTTTCGATGCATCTTTTGCATAATTATTTCTTATTTTTCCATTTTTTTACTTGTTTGATTTCTGCGACTGTTTTTGGTTGTCATTGATTATCTTGTCCCGTCACAACTGTTGCTATTGTCTATTGCTTTTGTCTTTTCATTACATTTCATTGGTTAAATTATTTGATTGATTAGTAATATATTGCATAATTGAGTCATATTTAAGTGCCGTTCTTGGACAGGAACGTGTTACACTTATTGAATGGAAAAGTAATTGGTGATTAGTTGAGTAAATCTTTAAAGGAATAAGTATTTCAAGGACATACTAGTAAAAATGTATTCGCTTGATTATTTTATTAAACAAGCTAAAGCCCTTCAGATGACTCCTGAAGAGGTTAGAACATTCGCTTTGGCGGAGTATGAGAAATCTCAAAGGTTAGAAACTTTAAGATTAGAAAATCAGAAATTTGAAGCCGAGGAAAATGAAAAGAAAAGGCAATCTGAGGACAAAAGACTTCAGATTGAGGCAGAACATAAAAGATTGGAAGCAGAAGAAAATGAGAAGAAGAGGAAATTTGAGGCTGAAGAAAACGATAAAAAACTTAAATTTGAGGCAGAACAGAAAAGATTGGAAGCAGAAGAAAATGAGAAGAAGAGGAAATTTGAGTGTGAAGAAAACGAGAAAAAAGAAAGGCAACTCAGACTTGAATTGGAAGAGAGGAGATTGTTAGCTGAAGAAAATACAAGAAAATATCAACTTCAGATTCAACATGAAAAAGAGATGAAGGAATTAGAATTTAATCAATTTCGATTAGCTCAAGAGGCTAACAATCTAAAGTCTCATGAAGGTCAAACTTCATCTAAACATGAAAATAACAAAGAGGTAAACTTAAAATTACCTAGATTCACTCCTCCATCGGACGACGTGATATTCTACCTTGATAGATTTGAATTACTATGTAAATGCTATAACATTGAAAAATCACAATACTGTACACATTTACATAGGCTACTTACAGGTGAAGCATTGACAGTTTATAATATGGTTAAATCTGATGACAAAAATAATTATGATGTGATCAAAAGCTGCTCTTTTGAAAAAAATTCCAATTGACTGATGATCAATATAGGATGCGATTTAAATCTCTTCTTCCACAGAACGGGAAGAATTTTAGTGAGTTTATATCACAAATACTCCTCACTCTAGAAAGATGGATTGAATTATCCAAGATACAAAAATCTTATGACGCTCTCTTTGATTTAATAATGCGTGATAAGATCATGTCTTCGGTTAATCCATCATTCCTTGCGTTCTTACACGAACGGAAACCGAAAAATTTAGATGAAATGGAAGAAAATTGTTTACAATTTTGCACTGCCCATTCGAACATGGAGTTTAGCAATTCTCATGTTAAAGATGAATTTCCTGTTGCTTTTGCGGTGCCACAAGATTATCACAGACGCCATCGCTCCTTAAGTAATGACAGAAACTATAGAAAGGGAAATAACGAGAATTTCAATTCTTTTAATTTTTATAAGGGGAAACAATTTCAGCAATCTTCTCCATATAACAATTCTTGGGGGACAATTTCACAGATCACGAGATTTTGATAACTATAATTTTCAAAAAAATCAAGGAGACAATTATAAACAACATTGTTTTCTAACAATAGACAGGGTTCTCGGAATAGATCATACGGTCAAAGCCATAACAGTGATAACAATAATTGGCGTTCTAACCAATATGCTAACCCAAGAAGAAATGATAATAATGGCAATTTTAGAAATGATAGTCAGAATCGATCGCGACGAAGAGATAGATCTTCTAGCAGGGGGCCACGCCATCAATCTAATGTAGCTATGATTGACACACAAGGTAACAAAGAGCAGAACACGAATACTGACACACATAACGCAATGTCTTGCTCTATTGATTATGAACAGGTAAAATGTTGCCAAGAATGCAAAACTCTGTTCCAGCCCAAGGCGATCACGACGCTCCGTTGCGGACATGTGTTACCCAGTCTACCAGCGGTGTGTACGGCCACGTCAGCTACTCACGATGGAACAGGAAGCCTTAAATTAAATAGGTTAAAAAAAAAGGTAAAGGAACCCGTTACACGCCCATTGAGGCATATTGGGAATATGGTGTTAGGCCCATATTATCTTGACCGTCGGCACACGAGGGGTGATGTGGTCGGCATCACGCCGGCCGCCTTAACCTTCCCAGAGTAGCTCTGGTACCCATTTGGGGCTGGGTCGACCCAGGAGCCGTTTGTGGCCTAAAAATTTTCCGCCTCATCTGGGGATCGAACCATAGACCACTGCGCTAGGAAGCCAGTGCACTAACCACTATGCTACCGCGGCTCCCTTAATTAAATAGGGGTTTTTTAAATGCTATTCCATGCACTGTTCTTTTTGATTCAGGCTGCTCCACGATCGGCGTCAGAAACTCTTTGGTGGATCCTTCGTGTGCTACTGGAAAAACAGTCAAGTGTGTGACTTTTGGAGGGACGATGGAAACGTTCCCTACTGCCATTGTTAATATTCACACTCCATTTTTTTCAGGAAACATTCATGCCTGTTTGCTCCCGGCTTCAGTTAGCGACATAATATTGGGTCGCATACATGGCATAAAAGAGTGTACCTCACAGCAAATCGCTAATTGGGAAGAGCGACATATACATACTGCAAATGCAGTTGTGACTAGAGCACAAGCTCATGATATGTTGCAGGATACACCTACTGTACCTACGGTTAACGGTAATGATGATGTTGACACTCCTATTTCACGGGAGTCATTTATAACATTACAAAAAAATGATGCTTCTCTGAAAATTTTTTTTCAGTTGGCTAATAACACTAGTAATAATTCTAATACAGGATCTAAACATAGATTTGTATTTAAGAATGGGATATTGGTGAGAGTGATACGAGATGTTGATTCATCCGTACGTTCTCAAATCTTGGTACCTACGGCAATGAGAGCTCGTATATTACATCATGCGCACGACTCTCAATGCGCGGGTCATATGGGGTTCTCCCGTACCAAATCTAGAGTGCTATCTGCATTCTATTGGCCAGGCATTCATAGAGATGTCAATATTTACTGCCGCTCCTGTGTGACATGTCAGGAGGTCAAAGTACGTGGTCCATACCACGCAGCTCCGATTCAGGCTGCGGACATGTGAAGGTATCCAAGCAAATAAGACTGAACATCCTCTGGAATATAAGTATGTAGTAGCCAGAAATATCTCCTCTGCTATATCATGTCTACTACATTCTCGTAAGTTTCTAAGTGCTTTAATTGTTGAAAGAGAGTCAGTTAAAACTGTTATACTGTTAATTTTTTGGGAGGGTTATTAGAGAATATTTCTAGTGCTTTTAGTATTGCCACCATCTCTTTTCTGTCAGCTGGAGGCAATTCAGAAAGTACCCCTTACATTGAAAATAAGTTACTTACTTACTTAGTCGTTCCTCTTCTACCGTGAGGTGCAGAGGTTTGGAAGAGAAAGCGCCATACTACCCTATCGGATGTCTTCCTCCAGACCTGGTTCGGGACCCAAAGATGCAGCAATAGAGAATGCAGTCAGTGACCCATAGCTTGACTGCTTGCATCAGAATCAGCGAACCAGAGCTGGTCAAGACCGTACTCCACCTCCACGTGGTGGTCCTGGAAACAGTCTGCAGCAATGCAGTCTGGCTGAGCGAGTACGGATAGAAGAGGGAAGGCAAACCATGTCCCAAAAAATGCCGTGCAGAAATCGGATGTGTCGACCGAAAGGTGCAGATATGACAGCTACGGGTAAACAGACACAACGCAACCACCTTCCTTTTCAGGGCGAACGAGGAAGAAGAAGAAGACCTGGTTCCATTCTAGTCCTTGGTTCTTCAGAGATTGTTAAATGCTGTCTCCCAGCGCACTCTGGGTCGTTCTAGAGTTCTGGATCTCTGGCTCTTAGCCTCCCATACCTGCCTGGCAGCCAGTCTTCTCCCATTCTGCAGACATGGCCAAACCATCTTAGTTGGGACTGTTCTACTTGGGTCTGCAAGGGTTGGATTTTTAGATTTTGACGGATCGTCTGGTCGGACCATGTCTCTTCTTGTTACTTCAACCACCTTTCTCAGATACCTCATTTCTGAGGTTTGGATCTGACTTTTTTGGCTTGTAGTCATTGCCCAAGACTCGCATCCATACGCCTAGACTGGGACATAGGCGAAGCGGTATAAGGCCATTTTCGTTTTTTCTAACTTCTCGTTTGCTGAGGAATCCTCGATTTATGGCCTGAAAAAGTCTCCCCCAGCTGCTGCTCTTCGGGTAGTCTACTCTTCTTTGATGCCCCCCTCCCTCTTCCAGTCTATGGCAGCTCTGAGGTATTTAAAGTGGTTGACCTGCTCCAGGACCTGTTCTCTCAGCTTAATCTGATGTCTTCTTTCCTGTCGTGATATCACCATGGTTTTGTTCTGGGGCTGCTGATGACCATCGTTCTCTTCTCTAGCTCTTCCTTCCAAACTTGCAGGTTGGATTGAAGATGTGCCTCTGATTTAGCAATCAGGAAAACATCATCGGCAAATGCCAGCTCTGAAATACAAACCTGTCTCATCTTCCAGTACCCCAGTGAATATTTTCTTGTCCTCTCCTTACATGTTTTGATGACATCATCCATGATGAGTATGAACAGATATGGTGACAGGATATCACCTTGTCTTACACTAATGTTTTGTCCTGAACTCTTCTGACTTATGGCTTGCCGTCCTCACATAATTTCTACAAGACTTGTAAAAGCTGTATTTAGCACGAATCAGAGGTGCTGGAATGTTCTTCCTTGCCAAGTAGTCCCAAAGTTTGCTCCAGGGGACCTTTTCAAATGTTTTTTCCACATCCAAGAAACAAAGATGCATCTCACCTTTATACTCAAGGACCAGCTGTCTGAGTGTGAAGATCAGGTCTTGAGTACTTTGGTGTGCTCGGAAGCCACACTGAACCGCATCCATTTGTGGATGTCTCTGCTCTAGGATTCTAGAGTAGATTTTACCGGTGACACTGAGAAAGGATATGCCTCTATGCTTTCCACATTGTCGGTTGTCAAGCTTTTTGAAAATGGGTGTTAAGATGGCAAACTCCTTTGTTATGGAACAACGATATCAACCACCATTCTGACGTCACAGTTTGATAATTTAGACTGCCACTGATTGTGACTTTCGATTGCATGACCTAAATGCGAGATTACTGGATGCGAAATGACAGCAATTGGGTCTGAAAATCCACTGATAAAATACAAAGGCCGTGAGAATAAATACTGCAAATGATGAGCCGGCCTCTAGAAAGTTTTGCCCACTCAACTTTCATGTCAACACTAGATTGAACAAACAACTCAGAAGTTTAAAAAAAAAAATAACGAAAGAAAGAATTATATAAAGAATTAAAACCAAAACCACAAATTTTTAAGATGTTTACCGGCAATGCGAGTGTGACAGTGCCGGTGTTCTTTTATTTATAAATGACTTTGTACTAGGTGACTGTGGCAGGCCTAGTATTTAAATCAAGTGGTCAAATTTCTTTCCTTGACCTATCTTCCAAGTTAGAGCTATCTCTTTGACTGGCCCTTTTCGCCAGAGATGGTGATTCCTGGATGAGATAAGGTTCGTCTCTTTCAACCCAGACCACGTTCTTCTCTCCTAGGTGTTAAATAGCGACTGATGCGTATAGGGTGTTCCTATTATTCCTTATCCTTACTCACTTCTAATAACTCTCCATTCCTTAAATCTCTTCACACATCAAAGCAACTGGAGTGATGTGATTCAATTTACAAAAAAAAACAACTTTTATTTACATGAGTTACTTTCCATGCTCTTCAAACATAATTCATCAGACATCTCAAAGTATAGGTCAATTTTGTCTCTTCTGCAACCTTTTACTCCTTTCTTTATATACCTATCCTACTAAAGTTCATTCTCAAAGTCTACTAATTTCCCTCATGATTCTTATAAGTTCTGCCAGATCCTTGAGATCATTTTATCTCCTATCTCAACTTAGTTGGGCTTACTCTTTTAAATACAGGGCTTTTTTCACGTCATAATAACTGTTATACCTGTGTAAAACCAAACAATGTCTACTACTCATATGGCATCCACCATACTTACTCTGACATGAGAGAGCGCAGAATAAACTCTGTGGATGTTTGAGCACTTCCAGCTTTTACTTCTTACTATAGCCGTAGACTATGACTCTCTTTCATAGTCATGACAGCTAATCCTGGATATTTATTTTACAAATCATCCGCTCTGTATTCAGTCGAAGGTTCAACTTCTATATTCACTCTGTTCAACCGCTCCCTTAAATCTGTGCAGCATTATCCTCATGTAGTCTCTTGACTATAATTCTGAAAACATTTTCTCTAACTAAAATTGATGCCTGTTAAAATTTATCTTCATAATTCTCTTCTGTCGCTCGCTCCCTTAAATGTGAGCGTCATTACCCTGTGACAATATGTGGACTGTATTTCTGAAAACATGTCTCTCTTCATATCTTATGCGTAAATAGAGTCAAAAATGTTTCTCTTACCGTAATTACACAGAGTCCGTTACTTATCACAGTCCTACTAGCACCTCTATGAGCTAGCCCTATGTTTAACAGCACAAATTATCAATCAAATCTAAGCCATTCTCCTGAATTCCTATCACTACATTTCTATGTCTAGCTATTTCTGTAGACCTTCTGCAAACCGCAGGTTTCACACTTCTTGAGCGCCCAGCGCGGCACGTCTACCCTGGTTGAGGTTTATGGAGAGACTAATCTCTTTTCTCCTTCAATTTATTCCCATGATCCTCATTTCTGTTCTCAAGTTAATGCGATTGGTCCATTCCTCAGTTCACTCACCTAATCTCACCTTTCACGCTTTTAAACCTACTCTGTCAACCCCGTGAACTGTGCTTCATAACTGTTTATACTTCATAAACAACTCAGTGACTTCATTCTATAAATGTTTACACTTCGCTCACATTTCACGTGCGTTTTACTCTGCTCTCCGTTCTCTTAAGGGGAAGAACTACAGTGAAAACTAACTTTTGTTCTAATAACATTTTCACATTTTTTATGTGCTCAATAGACATAGTGTATGTCCATGAACCAAATTCCAGAGTTTATTTTGTTAAAAAACATGTGGTTACCATGGTAACAAAAAAAAAACATCCGCCATATTGGATTTTTACCACTTTTCGAGAGCTAAAAACTTATGTTTCCCATTGACCAAACTTTATCAAATTGCACACACATGTTGTGACTGACAATTAAAACAATTTGTCACATGCTTTTTTGATAAGTTTAAAATTCTATTTTTAATGATTTTTTTTTTTTTAAATTACACTTTATTTCTATGAAAAAAATGAAAAAAAAAATATTTTAAAAAATATATCAAAGCAAATTACCAAAATATCAAAAAAAGCATGTGACAATTTAAAGGTATATATGTGTACTACATGCATGCCAAATTTCAGACTGATCTATTAGATAGTTTGTAAAAAATAACATTTTTTGTTAATAAAATGTTAGTTTTGAGAAAAATGCATTTTAGTCACCGAGTGACTTGTCTTGTCCAATATGCTCCATTCTGGGGGGCTGAATGTGTTTAAAATCCTCCAGGACTATATGCTGCACATCCTTCAGCTTCTTGCAGCTCCTTCTCTCGCCTTTATCTTGCCTAATTTTTCTTCTTTCCTTCTACATGGTAACCCAAAAAAAAAAAAACAACCGCTATATTGGGTTTTTCACCAATTTTCAAGAGCAAAAATCGTATGTTTACCATTGACCAAACTTTATCAAATTGCACACACATATTGTGACTGACAATTAAAACAATTTGTCACATGCTGTTTTTGATAAGTTTAAAATTCTATTTTTAATGATTTAAAAAAAAAAAAAAAACTATATTTGTATGACAAAATATTTTTTTAAAATATTTTTTAAAAATTTATAAAAGAAAATTACCAAAATATCAAAAATGCAGATGTGTTACTTTAAAGATATAGATGTGTACTACTCATGATTATTTTGATAAGTTTAAAATTCTATTTTTAATGATTTAAAAAATATATATATATTTGTGTGAAAAAATATTTTTAAAAAATTTATAAAAGAAAATTACCAAAATATATATATAGATGTGTACTACATGCATGCCAAATTTGAGACTCCTCTGTTAGATAGTTTTAGAGAGAAATCGTGCATTTTCGGCACAAATTTGAAAATCATAGCATGGGGGTAGTGCCGACAATATGCTTTTTGATACATCAAATGCATTTTTTATGTTATAAAACCTTGCTCAATCGATTCCTCGATGATTATTTAATAATATAAGCTCAAAAGTAAAAAATCGATATTTTGTACGTAAAATCCAGTTTTCATTGTAGTGGAGCCCCTTAACTGTAAAGGGCGCTAATAATATTGTTATCTCCCTTAGTGGTTTATGCTCAATTGCTATGTTCTCTTACTTCCAGTTTATTAAAAACGTCGTTATGCTAATTTTATAAAGCAGAACTATGTACACCTAGGAAATATTAAAGTCTAAAATAGTTCTCTCCCTTATCATCTAAGCACAATAGTGCTGTTTCTTGTCTCCCATCTATAAGACAAATAGTCCACTTTAATAAATTATTTACATTTTCAAAACCATTTTCTCATACCCTGTTATTTTATTAACCCCAAATTACTGTTAATCTGAACTTAAACTCAGCATGAATAAAGCTGTAAAAACTCCACGGTGACGCTGGGGTTCGAGTCGCTAGCTGTACCATACACTTTGTTGCTGAAGAAGTGGATGCTGGGGCCATAATTGCCCAAGAGAGTGTTCCACTTTATCCAGCCGAAACAAGAGACATGCTGGCTGAGCGAATCAAAACAGCGATGCATTTTGCATTCCCTTCTGCCTTAGAGATGGTTGCTAGTGACAGAGTTAAGCTGGGGTCAGACGGGAAGCTGGTGTGGAACTGGTAGTGGTATTTTGCGACGGATAAACTGGTTTTGGTACTACCTCAGTGCAGTGTTTAACTGGTGTTAGAACTTTTTTTTACTGAAAGGTTGAACAGGTATTCGTACTTCATGAATGAAATGTTGGATGGATATCGATATGCCATGACTGAAGTGTCAAACTGGTAATAGAATTATTGAAATGGTAGCATTACTTTGAATGAATTTGGGGAACTGGTATCGTAATCCTTACCTGGAGTGGGCATCTGACAGGGCTTTGAGACGGGTGGTTTTCTGTCTCGTGAGTGTGTGCAGATTTGTGTATTGAAGGGAAGAGTTTCTTTCCCAATCTATGGATTATTTTCCAAGATATTATTGAAATGCCAGGGGGAGTGTGTCGGCATTACGTATTCGAGAATTTTGATATATATTGAAGATATCTTTTTGAGGCCTTGGAGTATACCGGCCGCGATTATTATCATTGATGAAGATATTCATGCAAACCTTTGTTCCTAATGGATGTGTACGATGGTTTATTATGAAATGAGAGATACTGTAAGCTGCTTTGTTATGCAGCCTATTTTTCCCCATGGATGTACTTACCGATACTAGATATTTAAGATGTTGGAAGTTTGTTCCTGAGGGATATTTATTGTAACAGTGTACTGTGCTGATGCCTGTGGTTTATGCAACCGACGTAACGGATATTTGATACCATGTTCTGCATCTATTTTTCCATGGATATTTTGTACTTGATGCTTCATGATTTGCTATGAACTGTGTTTCTACAATGTCAACGTGACAGTGTTGTGGTGTTAATAAACTATGTATGAGTCAGAACGAGTTCCACTGTTTCCTGACCCAATGTTGCTGAGGTGTGTGTGATTTCAGTCTGTTAGATGAGAGAACCTTTAACATTCGCGTATACAGATAGACACTGTTAAGTCGTGTTTTATATAGGACCTGTAATTGTTAGTATTAGTCAAATACCTGGAAAAAATTTTGTATTAGTTACCTGAAACAAATCTAACCCTCTAATCATGTAATATACACAAATGTATATCGTCCAAAATATAATAATTACTTTTACATGTAATTCAAATATAAACAGATTTGAAATAATCAACCATAAACAACTTATAATTAATTAATATCTAGATGATTTAAGTTAAGTAACCTAAAATGTTCGGTGCTATGCTCTTTCTTCTTGCTTGTTCGGAATAGCTGTGTCTTGTTAATATAGTATTATTGTCTCGCACACGGTCTTGTATATAGTGTTAAGTACTTGCGCGATCGGCATGCCTTTTTTTGATTGTTGGTGCACACTGTAGGATCATGTCTCGTTGGTCTTCTCTTCGTGTAATACTTGCTATGACTGGATGCAGGTCGTTGATTTGCTCCTTGATATATGTCGTAGATTTTTGATAGGAGAATTAAGACTTGGGTTGGTCCCTTCTGAATAGCTTGGAATGAGTGAGAGTCCCAGGGTGAGTTAGTAAAGGAAATAGATTCCACGAGTGAGATGATAGAATAGTGATAGAGGCTGTCTCTGAGATGCGAGAAAATCTCTCTCTCTCTCTCTCACCTATCTTCTACGACAGATTTTAAGCAGTCAGACAGTCTACCACATATACATTAAATATATGTATACCAACCGATCTCTACCCACTCACGTGCACGCACATACAGTGACGACAGGTAGACACACAGACGTGGGGAAACTATAACAATGATTATATAGATATTTAGAACGAGCTGACCAACACGCTGATTAATTTATGGTTAAGTTTATTTATCATATTAAACTTACGACACAACATATAGAATTTTTACATCAAAAGAAAACATATACAAATAGTCATCAAATTCAAGAAAATACTACAAGGATGATAGACCCGTTATGATATTAACTCTAGGTTTAACCCACAGCCCCGTTATCAGACAGATGATGGCCCAAAGAGTCATAAATACATATGATTAGGGTCTAATATTGTCCTTTAAAAAGGAACAATTTACTCAAGCAGCCACTCTTCCGTAAGGAGATTGTGACGTGGGGGGTGAATCAATAGTTATCCAAAAAAAACTCACTCAGTCCACTTTCACTCGGTTCTTTCATCAGGGATCCCTGGCACACGTTCTTACCTAAAAACTTGATGTAGTTCACAGTCTGGCGCAACCTTAGGACACTTCTTTACAGTGAATCTGTATTCTTTGGATAAAGCGAATCCCAGCTCTACAATTACAGGTTTATTCCACTGTTTTCGGGGAGCATTCACTTCACCAGTTAAATTTTGATTACTGTTAATGTCACTTGAATCAGGTTGGATAAGCAAGTTTAAACGGGCACACAGAGTCAGAAAAAACACGAGGATTTCCTTAATTTTGGGAAAGATGACCAGTGGACAACTGCTCTCAACAGATAGTCTTGGTTCACTATCCACTCTTTCAATAGTTGTCGAAATTGTTAAATGTTATTACTTGTAATTATCCTCGCCGCCAGGCAGCATGTATATTTCAATTTGAGAAGCAAGATGAACTGGCTCAGAAGCCCAGTATACACATTAGTCTTTAGCAACCATTAGTGGGATTGGTATTATTGTTTATCTCTGATGGCACATGCACTGTCAGACCTGGGTTACTTAATAAAAAAAACCCACGTGGTTAAAGATAGGAAATGTCTATGCTTCTCACAATTATGTCTCTTTACTAAACGTTTGAAATGTAAGTTATAACGAGTACATATTCTGTATATTATATTATACGTTGTTTTCTTCATTTAGCGAATGCTGGGGAAAACCCAACTTGCCGGCGTTTAGTCATCATCATCTCAGCCCGTAACCCGTCATGGGTCGTAGGGGTGCCATGGTGGAAGCATCAGCAGACAGGGTCCTCCACTGCTCTCTATCCTCAGCAATGCGTACAAGTGTGGAAAAACCGTGTCCTGCCCATTCTTTGATGTTATCAGCCCAGGATTTTCTCTGCCTTCCTCTTCTCCGTTTACCTTCGACTGTTCCCTGAAGGATCGTTTTCGAAAGGGAGTCATGACGAGTTACATGCCCAAACCAGGCAAGCTTTCGACGTTTCACTATTGACAAAAGTGGTTCTTGGTGGCCTGCATAGGTGTTTATCTTCTCTCTAACATAGACATTTGTTTTGTGCTCTTTATAGCAAATGCGCAAAATTCTTCTATAACATTTATGCTCAAAAGCCTGAATCCTTCACTCACTGCAGATACTTGTGACCGTGCCATCCTTTAGAACTCTTTTTCCCTAACAAAAAACAAAGAACTCTTTATCTTCATATTCCGGCAATTTCAGGAACCATTGTGCAAACAAACAACCCTGTTACTCTGGGGCCGGCAACAGAAGAAAAGACACTAACTTAGTAAAGTGTTTTGAAGTGTTTGTTTGTAATATTTCTAAGGAGCGCCAGAGTCCAAGATTCGGTAAGTCTGTGTGTGCGACAGTACGTTGGCCAACTGAGCGTGCATGAATGAAGGGAGATCTAATTTTTTAAAACCATTATAAGTTGTTCACCTAGTAAATACGTTTTCTGTATTCATCGTATTATTTCTCTTAAGTGGGATTTTATTACCTTTGTTACCCCCCCACCCATTAAATCTGCTTAGGAAGGGGAAACTTTTGTTCTTGAGAATTTAATAGGATAATTTGTTCCCCCCCCCCCCAACTTCATAACGATGTAACATCTCTTATCAGAGACGAATTTACTGCTGAGTTAAATTACCTATCTCTGATCATCACCCCCCACCCCCCTGTCTTTTGGGACCGGGTCTATCTTATTAATACAAGCGAGAAGGGATTATTGGATACTCCTCTTAAACAATGAATGAATGGTTGGAGTGAATGAATGAATGGATGGTTGGATTGAATGAATGAAGGGATGGTTGGATTGAATGAATGAATGAATGGTTGGAGTGAATGAATGAATGGTTGAAGTGAATGAATGAATGGATGGTTGGAGTGAATGAATGAATGGATGGTTGGAGTGAATGAATGAATGGATGGTTGGAGTAAATGAATGAATGGATGGTTGGAGTGAATGAATGAATGGATGGTTAGAGTGGATGAATGAATGGATGGTTGGAGTGAATGAATGGATGGAGTGAATGAATGAATGGATGGCTGGAGTAAATGAATGAATGGATGGTTGGAGTGAATGAATGGATGGTTAGAGTGGATGAATGAATGGATGGTTGGAGTGAATGAATGGATGAAGTGAATGAATGAATGGATGGTTGGAGTAAATGAATGAATGGATGGTTAGAGTGAATGAATGAATGGATGGTTGGAGTAAATGAATGAATGGATGGTTAGAGTGAATGAATGAATGGATGGTTGGAGTAAATGAATGAATGGATGGTTGGAGTGAATGAATGAATGGATGGTTGGAGTGAATGAATGAATGGATGGTTAGAGTGGATGAATGAATGGATGGTTGGAGTGAATGAATAAATGGATGGAGTGGATGAAGTGAATGAATGAATGGTTGGAGTGAATGAATGAATGGATGGCGTGAATGGAGTGAATAAATAAATGAATTCCATGTTTGTGAATAAAAGGTAAACAAAGGAGTAAGGGTTAAGATGAAAGCTTTTTTGCATAATCAGTAATTCATGACTAAAACAAACAAGCAGAAGTTCAGTCACATAAATGTTGACAATTTATCATAAATATCCAGGAACAGATAACTGGCAAATATTCAATTAAGATAATTTAAACCTCAATTAGTGGAAGTCTTTCATAATGAGGGTTAAAAGCATCAGGTATTTGTCCTTCCATTCCTAGGTAGTAATCTTTCAACAACCTCACTGTATCCTGAAAGCGATCAACCTCAGCCTGAAACATATACAAGACTGTTAGTTTATAGCCAATCAGAACTCACATTTGCAAAAAAAAAATTTTCATGATAACAATTCATAATTAATCTATCCAGAGTTCCTGGCCAATCAAAACTCAGATTTGGAAAATCAATTGTTCATATTTACAATTCAAAATTAATGTATCCAGTTAAAGAACCAACTACTCCAAGAATGCAAAAGCACTTAAAGTGATATTATTTTGGACACCTTAGATAAAAATAAAGATCATACTTTTAATGTATCTATGACGTACATGTTGGTAATGAGTCTATAATTTCCATGTTCAGTCAATCAATTAATCGAATTAAAATCACTGTTGCTCAATCAACCAATCAAATAGCCAACAAACCAACTGACCAACCAACACATTCATTCAGAAATAGACAGAATCTTTGGACAGAGTTACTGGCACTTGACAGATAAGTCATCGTAATTACTTCCCTTTCTGCTCCTAATGGAGTGTGCAGTCGCCACTGTAACTGGTCGCTGTAGGAAGTCTGCACTAAACCTTTCATATGTTATTGTAGGGATGGTGTCTGTAGCAATTTGTTTTACATGATGAGATTGCCAGCCACACTCCCAGACAGATAGGTAACACAATAAAGTGTTCTTAGAGTATAAGAGATGGCAGTAAAAGCTCAGACAAAATACAATAGGCTCATTTACAGCGCTCCCTCTGTCTGTCTCAAGGTCTTAGTAGGAGACAAAGAAAGAAAGAAAAACACTGCTTACTCAGGCATGTCACAAATGGCGACTAATGCATGGAACATCTGCCATATCATGTTTAAAAACAATGTCTAGACAAACTGTCACCAAAAGGGTACATGTAGACATAACAGGAGAATAAATGTATAGCACAACTGTAGTGTTTTTTGAGAAGAGAATACTGAGAATAAAATATAGCACAACTGTAGTGTTTTTGAGAAGAGAATACTGAGAATAATATAGTGCAATCAGATAAGAAGAAGTTGCTGGGACCATCTAAAAATACTTATACTTATCCTAAATTCTGCTTATCAGAATTCTGCTCAAAGATGGACATTTTCGTCAGAATAAAAGGTAATCATGAAGCAATTATTTTAACCATTTAGAAGCAAGGATTGTGATTTTAAATTTTCATTTCTGCGACTCTTAAAGTTTTCAAAAGCAGTTTAGCAAAGCTTAAACTGTAATGTCAAGCTAATTGCTAGTGGCAAATAGTAAAGGTAAAGGATCCCGTTACACGCCCATTGAGGCATATTGGGAATATGGTGTTAGGCCCATATTTTCTTGACCATCGGCACACCAGGGTGATGTGGTCAGCATCACGCCGGCCGCCTTAACCTTCCCAGAAGTTGCTCTGGTACCCAGTTGGGGCTGGGTCAACCCAGGAGCCGTTTGCGGCCTAAAAATATCCCACCTCATATGGGGATCGAACCCTAGACCACTGAGCTAGGAAGCCAGTGCACTAACCACTATGCTACCGCGGCTCCCAAATAGTGGCAAATAGTAGCAAGTGTAAAAACGTTGGAATTGTGTTCTGGGCTTAGTATTTTAGTGTGCTCTGTTAGTGTTTCCTACATGGATTCCTAGAGCAATAACTATTGCAGGACAAGTAAGCCGATGTAAGAGTTACCTATTGTCCAGATTTTTTGTTTAATATTTACTATTCACAGCCCTCAGGTGTCACTCTCTGTTTATCTTAAATCTCAAATGCGTGGTCCCAATGCTGTCAGAGTTTAACGCAAGACTTTTTTTGTCAGCCTGACGATTAAGTGCTTGCTGGTTTAATAAATGTTAGCGCTGTAATGTACTGTCAGATGCTCGGATGTGTATTAACTTGTTATCACCAGATCACCACCAAAAAAAAAAAAAAAAAAATTATGTTTGGCCGCGCTGTATTGTAACTTAGGTGATGAAGTCAGAACTTCTACTTACGCAAGTTCAAATTGGAGTTGGGACAGATAAATTACCTCGACTTATCTGAAAATTCTAGTTATCAGAATTCAATGTAACTGGATATACATATATATATATATATGTATATATATATATATATAGTCTATGATCTCATATTTAATATATATATATATATATATATATATATATATATATATATATATATATATATATATGTATGTGTGTGTGTTTTTTTAAAGAGGGGGGGGGGGGGGGGTAATGAGCCTTACAAAAAAAAGATTGTGTTCCTATCTCATGGACGTGACGAAAATATTTTAGTCGCCGGCCCGAGGGGGTTCATCGGGAAGGTGAAAAAAGTACCTTTGATTCCGGGAACACCACGATTTTAAAAGCAAAGTCTTTGTTTTTTTTTTTTTTTTGTTGCTGCTGCAGTCGCCTAATCATCCATGTGCATCTACCGATAGACTGGGATCGCCTGGTCACCAACTTTGATATAGACTACGATGGCTGGGACACACTGAAAGAACACAAGCAAACAGAGCAAAACAAAAAAAAAAGAGCCTTAAGGCTCAGAAGGTGAATCAAATCACCTGACAATTTTAATATAAACAATAATAATGACCTGCATTATAGTAATGTAGTAGTTAGTTACAATTCCTATCCGGTCCACCAGCCTTCCTTCCTTCATGACCTTCGTCCTCTCCGCTCTGGCCTGCTCCTTCCTTTCATCACAAATACTCCACACCCTTTCCACCAGGTCGTCTACTTGCTGATGAAGCTCTGCTCTCACTTCCTCATCATCCCGCAGGTCATCTGCTACTTCGTTGTATGTCTTAAAAATACAACACAAAGTCATTAGTAATAGACCTACCGCTGCACATAAATAAGATACCTGCCTCACAAAAGAATACCATTTACAAAATAATACAAGTCTCTAAAATTCAATGCGACAGGGGATTAACAGCTAAAAAGGTTGCAATAAAAATAAAGTAGAACATGGGACATGTCAATACAACATTCTATTCTAATACCATCATATTATTTTTGCTCCTTATGAAGCCACCACACACTGCAGCCCAGATCTGAGAAAGGAAAGAAGAAAGAGGTCCTGAAAAAAAAAGGAAGGAGAAAAGAATGTAAAGAAGTGAAAATAAAAGATAAGAAAAGAGAAAAGAGGTGTGAACGGTAGAAGGAAGAATACAATTCCAATATCTTTAACTCAATATCAATCAGGTCCTTCTCAGTAACAAGGTTGACAATCAATATCCTTTATTTCAAAAATTCCATCACAAGTCCCTCAAGTACAAACACAAAACACAACAACAAAAATAAATAATATAATTTCCCTTCTACAATAGCATGTCTTGTGAAGGTGTTCCTAACAACAAC
>JAMPIV010007752.1:0-122500 GCA_024509875.1 Oreohelix idahoensis
CTTAATAGAACACTTAAAAACTTACTAGGGAAGATAACTGAGGATCATCCTCAAGACTGGGACAGAGTTTTACCTGCGGCCCTCTTCGCTTACAGAGAGGTACCCAATGAACATACAGGATTTTCTCCCTTTGAACTCGTCTTTGGCGCGCGTCCGCGTGGCCCTATGTCGTTGCTTCACGATCTCATAACATCTGACAATATTGACGATGACACAAAGTCATCCTACGAATATGTCATCGCGTTGAGACAAAAGATTATCGAAGCATGCAAATTAGCAACTTCTTCTTCTGAATTTGCGAAACAGAAGGCAAGGCAATTTGCCAATAAGAAGAGATGCTTACGACAACTTTGTCCTGGTGACAAAGCATTTGTATTACTACCTTGTAGGGAAAACAGATTACTTATTTCTTGGAAAGGTCCGTACGATATAATATCGAAAATTTCCGATGTCGACTATATTGTCGATATTGATGGGAAGCATAAAACCTTCCACATCAATATGCTTACTGAATTCCATGAACGTCCGGATTATTTGCAACCCATTTTCCAAGCAACAAACAATTCTCCAGTACAACATGGTCATTACTCATCACTGTCCGTGATACAGGATGAGGAAACAAGTTTTTCAGATGTAAATCTTCCTCTTCCAATGATCCCACTTCATTCTAGTGAATCATGGGAGAACGTTACTGTCTCTCCTGATTTGTCTCTAGGAGAACAGCGACAAGTTTCAACTATGTTGCAAACATTTCAGGATGTACTCACTGACATCCCTGGACAAACGCATGTCATTGAACATGACATTGTTCTAACTGACCATACTCCTATTAGGGTTAGACCTTATCCTATACCTATACATTTTCAAGCACAGGTCGAGAAAGAGTTGGATGAGATGATAGATTTGAAAATAATCGAACCATCCACCTCTGCATATTCTTCGCCGATGGTTATTGTTCGAAAAAAAGACAATAACATACGTCTTTGCGTTGACTATCGAAAATTGAATCAGGTAACGAAGTTCGATGCTGAACCTATGCCTTTACTGGAAGAACTACTTACCCGACTCTCCAAATCTCATTTTTTTCACTAAACTTGATTTGTCTAAAGGATATTGGCAAGTTCCTTTATCTGAACGCGCCAAACCTCTCACGGCTTTTTCAACACCTAGAGGTTTGTTCCAATGGAATTTTATGCCTTTCGGTCTTATGAACGCACCAGCTACATTCGTACGCATGATGCGCCGAATCCTATCTTATCGGTCAGATGTCATTGCATATCTTGACGACATCTGTCTTTTCAGCGATACTTGGGAAGATCACTATTCAGGGTTAGATGAATTGCTGTCTACTTTGCGCGAGCACAACCTGACAGCGAAACCCTCTAAAGCCTATATTGGTTTTAGCGAAATTTCTTTCCTAGGCCACCGAGTTGGTCATGGTTTCCTAAAGACAGAGGACCATAATACTAGTAAGATACTTAACATCTCAATCCCTAAGACTAAAAAACAGGTGAGAAGTCTGTTAGGTCTTATTCAATTTTATGGCAGATTCATTCAGAATCTATCCTCTATCATGGCACCTCTTTCAACACTTCTAAAGAAAGGTTCGCCTAATGTAGTCCACTGGTCTCAGGAATGCCAATGCTCTCTGGATAAGATTAAAACATTGTTTTCAACACCACCTATTTTAGTGCTACCCACTAAAGATAAAACATTCGTTCTTCGTAGTGACGCTTCATCCACTGGGATTGGAGCGGCACTAATGCAAGAGTACTCTGGAACTCTGCATCCTGTAATGTATATTTCCAGAAAACTTAATGCGGCAGAAAGGAATTATTCGGTTTTAGACCGTGAGCTATTAGCTATGGTTTGGTCGATCCTCAAACTACAGAGATTCCTTCTGGGCGCACATTTCATAGTAGAAACCGACCAAAAAGCTCTTACTGCTATACAGAGTAAGAATTTGAAGAGCTCGAGGTCTACTCGATATGCAATTGCTCTTCAACCTTTTCATTTCTCTGTGCGAGCTATTCGTGGATCAGATAATGTGATGGCAGACATTCTGTCAAGATGCCCACATGATTCCACATAACTATTAGGGCTTAGACTTCTTGATATGTCTAGTTCTATAGTAGTTCCTTTTCCATATCATGATAGATACAAATTTGTAATTTAATAATATAATGATTGTATCACTACATAGCGGTTCATTGATGTTTATTCACCGCTGTGCTTTGATGATTTTTTCTTCATAAATCATAAATGTAAGATATCTAATACGAAATGATGGTATGAATTTTTTAGGCATCGTGTAATTGCCAGAATTGTATTATACTTTGATGACACCTTCCTGGAAAAATATACTTATAGAGAAATAATTTCTCTCAGTTTATGAGACACATTCCCACCAGTCGCTCCATAAGTCGACTTAGCCTCATATTAGGCGTTATATTTATTCCTGATATTTTCATCTGCGCATTATTCATGCGTTGTGAGCCTATTGTACGTTGCTCCTAGATGTATTTCAAAAAAAAAAAAAATGTCCTTTTTTTTTTTCCCGGGAGGTGTGGTAAGACTGTTACGTGCAGTCTTTGATATTTTACAATATTATACATTGCTATACTTGTTATGTTCGCAAATATTTTGTAAACAAAATAGATTCGTTTTAGTGCTTAAGGAAAAGTCATTATTGAGTTACTTCCCTTGAAAGGACTTTCGATCGAACTCCGCGGATGAATCCAGTTTTACTGCGATTTATTCTTTGTTTGGGTAGTAATAGATTGTTCTTGCTTCAGAATATCTATGGCCTGAATTTATGTGTATTGTTTGTCTGTGTAGGACGAATCTGTCTTATATCTGTATATCTTTACATATCTAAGTCGAACTATATGTTCTGTTGTCTCTAGAGAGGTCAAAGGCTGTTCGGCGGATGTGTCACGAGAGAGGTGTGTTTTGGCTTCGCCCTGATGGGTTGTGTTTTCTATGTCGGCTTGACGCCGGGGAAAAAGTGATCTCAGTGGTTTTTGGGGAAAGTGATAGTCGTCTAGACCTATCGTGTATGCTTTACCCCAGTGTTCATTCTTATTGCCAAGGAATGGCAAAATCATATTTCTGAAAACCAAGGTAATAAAGATACTCTTTTGAACTCTCGTACGAAGCCACCGTTTTTCGATAGGGATGATTTGTACGTCTGAGAGGATACATCTAACTAGATGAAAAAAACGATTCTGATTCCTAGCAGCACTATATCCTGTAGAATGCAGTCAATTGTTCATGATCAAATCTACAGAGCAATGAAATGTTTAATGAATGACTAACTTTAGGACAGATTCATTATCTGTATCCAAACGTGAGTGACAGCTCACGAGTGAAGCCATCTTGGAACCAAACATGTAGTGACTTTCAAGAAGAGAAAAGGGATGCCCGTATTATCGCTTGATTAGTCCAGAGATCACTGCTACACATGAGAACCCATTGCTAGCGGTTCAATATAATTATATGGAAAAATCTGTGCTGGACATTATGTTAAGAATCTTCGCTAGACGAGATTAGATCTAGAAGCCATCTTGGATATTGTTTATAATCTGACGTGCTTTGTCAGTAAACTCAGTTGATATATATATATATATATATGGGCAATACTGAGTGCTTGGCTACTGACAGTCCATTATACTATTATTCTACATGAGTGCCCATGTAACATAACATTGCAAGACCATTTATCCACTGTACCATGATGTATTATGCCAACCTGTGATTTGTCACTATCTGTGCTGTCGAGTGTGTACGTCCAATTAAACTTTAGTAAAGGTACACAGTCGTTGGTGTCGATGACTTCCAGCCATACATGAGTGTGAGAAAAGAACATTTGTCAACACCACGAACTCTTCCTATCATTCGCACATTATACACTCCATCTATGTCTACACACCACTGCGTAGGTCAAGTTGACATTCCATACTCGAACCACGAGCAACACAACAACACAGTATTTAACTCTGGTGATGTTCGAGCGAGCTTCAGATTTCTCAGCATGTCTCTTGCTCAGGGCAAGGGTCTTGTATTAAGAGTTTATCAACTGATGATGATGATGTCTACTTCCATCCACTTATATTTATCATTTGGTGGACATCATTAAAAAAAAAAAGATCCTTATCAATATGCCACTGGGCTTAGTTCCCCATCCAATGCATCTGATTTCTGTAGCAGAGTTGCACCTAACCCAATATTACTGGCATCAGTCCTTACTACAAATTCCTGACTTAAGTCAGGTAGTTTCAAAATAGGTTTACTTGTGAGCTTTTCCTTCAATTCTTGGTAAGCCATTTCACATTGTGGTGTCCATGTAATTCGATCTGGGTGTCCTTTACGTGTCAACTCCGTTAACGGTGCACATATGGAATTAAAGTTTTTGATATACTTTTGGTAGAAACCACATAATGAGACAAAGGATCTCACGTCTTTCTTGGTTTGTGGCCTCGGGGCTTTCTTTAGTTTCTCTAAATTTTTTGGGTCAGGGGTCATGTTTCCCTGATAAACTGTGTGTCCCAAAAATTCCAATTCTTTACATCCAACGCAACATTTGGTTGGTCGGGCTGTTAAATTCGCTTCCCTAAGTCGATTAAACAGCATGTTCAGAGAGTCAATGTGTTCCTCAAATGTTTCTGTTGCTATAAGGATATCATCCATGAAATTTGTAATGCATGGGTTATTCAGAGGGTCCAATAATTTTCTCATCATTCTAGAGAATACACTAGGTGCATTCTTCAATCCAAATGGCAATCTGTTAAACTCATAGTGTCCTTCTGAGGTACTAAAAGCTAGATATGGTCTAACCTCAGGCTTTACTGGAATTTGATAGTATCCTTTACTCAAATCCACTTTTGAGAAATACTTAGCTTTATTTAGTCTGGCAAACAACTGATTTGTATCCGGCAATGGATCCACCTGTCCTTCTGTAATAGCATTCAGTCTCCTGTAATCTATACAGAGTCTATGTTCTCCAGAGGGTTTCCTTAAAAGTACAACACTGGAACTATACGAGGATTCACTGTGTGAAATAATTCCTTCCTTCAACAAATAGTCTATCTCTTCCTTCAAAGCTTTCTCCTTAGCAAAAGGAATCGAATAAGGCTTCATACAGACAGGTGTGGGGTCTATCAGTTTCATATCATATTCCAATAAGTTTGTATGCCCCGGTCGGTCTGTTAACACCTCTGTATGATTATCTAGAACCTGTTGCACTCTCTCTTTCTGATTTTCCGTTAAATGTGTACTGATTTTCACCTGTGCCGCTGTCTCACAGGGGTGTAATGGATATTCAAATGATGAAAGTGGTTCCTTCTTCATCTCCATTGCAATGGACAAGGTTAGCAAGTGTGTCTCTTCCTGATGTTCTCTTTCCAAATATTTCTTCAGGAGATTCACATGATAGATTTTTTCTTTCCCCTTCTTATCTATCTTATAATTGGTTCTAGACACCTTCTCTAGAACTGTATATGGACCTTGCCATCCAATTTGTAACTTATTCTGATTTCCGGGCAAAAGAAGCAGTACCTTCTCTCCCACAGCCAAATCTCTGTCTTTTGCCTTCCTGTTATAATAAGCAGCATGTTTCTTCCTGGCTTGTTTCAAATTTTCATTGGCAAGTTTCCAGCCAGTTTTTAACCGAGTGGTCAGCTCATTTACATATTGGTATGAGGATGTAATATTTTCCTCTGCCTTTTCATCAGTCCACGTTCTTAACAGCGTTACATATGGACCTTTAATTTTGTGGACCTCTTTGTCCATGCACCGGTATGGTCTCTTCCACTCGAAGCGCTATAGTGATGATTTTTCTTCCCAGAAGTATCATGCACAAATCGACCGCTACCAATTCTTTTCTTGGGGCTTTCTCCCCACTTAAAATTCTTGATGAGAGATTTCCTCTCTACCTCTTCTTCCTCCAGTTTGTTTAAGTCCGATTGAGGGATTTTCGGCTTATCCTGGGGTAAGGCATCTTTTTGCACTCTCTGCATAGTGGCCATTGTAAAACAGTTAAGTGAAGCTTGTCCGTGAAAAGGGGCTTCCCATTCCATTTGGTCCACTTTATCAAATTTATATTTCTTTTTATTATCAGGCCTAATTTTGCCCCTTGGCGTGTACAGGTCCTGATCAATGTTCCCACTTGTGGGTGTTCCCTCATGTGCTATGCTACACCTTTCTACAAAATTTTCAATGTCCCATCTTGCCTTGGGCCAATAATAATTGTGAGCCACCTTTTGGATGATGGTACCAATTTTCTCATGGTCCCCATCTGGTTTCACATGTAGGCTCCTTATTAATTCTGTCCTATATCTTTTAGGAAGTACCAGCTGTCCCTGACCTTTGGATCTAGCTCCAGTCTTCCTATACATCAACTTGTTTTTCATGTAAAAATCTCCCTTGCCTAGAGTTGTATGATAAGTTGACAATTTCCTGAAACAAGGCTTGAGGGTCTTATCCCCAGCCTGTGCCTTCCTCATCTCTTCTGGAGTGGTATTCAACATAATATCCTCCTCCTGTCTTGAGGTCGACCTGACCTGAAGGGTGGCCATATACACAGGTTTCCTTCTGCAACGGTCAGTGTCATGATTGTCCATCTGACAATTCTTACACCACCTTTTTCCTTGGTTGAAAGATTTTCTTTCATCATATTTCCTTTCATCGAATTGTGGGTTTTTATTTTTATTTTCATACCGTGGCCTATCAAATTGGTGCTTACCTTTGTTTTGATCCTTATGATCAAATTTATTAAAGTTCTGTGGTGCCCTAAAATTATCCACCTGTTTCTTTTTATTACCTGATACTTCTGCTTGGGCCGCTTGATACCTTTCTGCAACATTTAGCAACTCACCCAGTCTCTCTGCACCTTGTTCCATGAGAAACTTTCTCAGGTCTGGAGCCATGGACTCTCTTAATTGTTCTATAAGGATCATTTCCTTAAGATCTTGGGTTTTCCCCAGAGAAGTCCATTTCTCCAAGTATGTCTCTATCCGTGCAGAGAACTGGTGATAGGTTTCACCTGACAGTAGTTTAGCATTCCTAAATTTTTTTCTGTAAAATTCTGCGTTCTTCTCATATCTTAACAAAAGAGCCTGCTTTAGCATGTCATAATTTTCCTGATCATCTCTGTGCATTTTGGCAAAAACTTCATAAGCTGCCCCACGAAGTCCTTGAGATAACTTTAAGCTCCACCTTTCTCTTTCTAACCCATATGTGGTAGCTAATAATTCGTATCTATTTATATAGCTCTCAATATCATCGTCTTTCTCAACAAAATGATCTAAATGAAAGTTCATAGCTGAGGTTGAGGCTCCCTGAGTAACCGTAGCATCAGAGGCAAAGGGACTGGCACCATTTTCAGGAGCATGGCCTTGAAACTCCAACTCCCTTAGTCGTAACTCATGTTCCCTTTGTAATCTTTTATCTTCTGCTTCCCTTTCTGCAGCTAATCTCTTTTCTTCCCTTTCTGCAGCTAATTTCTTCTCTTCTCTTTCTGCAGCCAATCGCTTGTCTTCTCTTTCTGCCTCCAATGCTTTAGCCTCTTTGTCAGCCTCAATCTGCAACCTCTTAGCCTCAGCCTCAATCTGCAACCTCTTAATTTCTTTTTCAGCCTCTAACCTTCTTTCGGCCTCAAACCTTCTTTCTTCGCGTTCAATAAATTTGTCACATTCAGTAGTGACATAGGTAATCATAACTTGCCCATCTAATCCCAACTCTTTTGCAGTCTGTACAGCCGCAGATCGAAATTTGGCCAGGTCCGCCATTTTATATCAGGTAATTAAATAAAATATCTAACTAAACAATATAATCTGTAATTATATATCCAATAGACAAAACAGGCACCAAGAGCTCAACCTTATTTAATTCCACCCAAGGATACCTTTTAACTTTTTATATTCCCTGAAGTGAATTACCCCCAATATTTATACTAGTAAGAGATTCAAAATCCCGGACCGGACCCCAATATATGTGGTAAAGTGGGATGATATAAATATTTATAGGGACTTAGTGTACTGACTGAGATCAGCTGTGAAGGTATCTGTATCTAATATGTGTAGTGTTTTACAGATAACCTTACTTACTGCCACATATTTATATCTCAGTCAGAATTATTCTGGAATATTGTGTTGGCAACGTTGTATGTCTAGGGTTATGCAAATGATGAAGTGTAAGTCACCACAACAACAACAGATAAACAATTTAATTATTCCACCACACTTGACAATATTGTGACACTCACAAACAGTCAACACTCTAGAAGACTATCTTAAAAGATTCAATGATAAATTTCAGATATGTACATATGTATTGATTTTCTCTACAATAGTGATCCTGATTCAACTACACAGTGAACCAGGCAATATAATAACATGTAATTTCAAATATTATGTACACAGATATAAATGTGGTCTTTGCATTGACATACCATATTAGTATTCTATGTGTGTGAGTTGTGATGTGGTAATAGGAGGTAATACTGGTTTTGTTCGTCAAGATAGATTCTTATTAGACATCATGACTGCATGTGCTTGTGTATGTTGGAACTAGTATTGGAGATGGTCTCAGTTCCGAACATTAAAACAATTAATTGCCCCTCTTTAATTAAGTTAGTGTCATTTACGAGGGGTACATAGTGTTGAGCTCTTTTGGCCACAGTGGGCTTAACTTTCGTGATGGCGGCAGGCAAGGACTCCTCTGCTCGACTATTCGCTGTTTCTGAAGACACCTCACTGGTTACTATAGGGACCCAAGAGTATGCTGTCAGCCTCTGGATTCAGCAAACGCTCAGACCAGGTGCGGCTTCAATACTAGGACCACAGTCCCTGAAACAAGAAGGATGTACCTCCTACTTCAGAACTAATTTATACTATCTGGCTAGACTGAGCACAATACATCACAAACACAGAGTTCAGAGCTTTATTTTTACTGCTATCTTCTTCTGAAGCAGTTTACTCCAGTATTAACCTCCTTAATGGTTACTACGCCTCTGCACTTTCAGCTATAAGTCCTTCCATATCATAAGGTAGGTGTCAGTGTACTATCTGGTAATTCCATGTAGTGTTACTTTTCTCCGACACCTTCTGTTCAGGTTGGAGCACTATATATATTATAGGCCTTGCCTCTTGTTCGCTACTGAACTGCACATATATACAGACATAAATTATCAATGTACATTCAATTTTCATTAAAAAGAGATCAAATATTTCAGCCTACCACAATTCATGGAAATAAACACAGATACGTTGACTAGCAATGAATTCTGGCACAAATACTGGCACAAATTCCCATCTGCTTATGTTCCAGGCTTTTATTTAGCAAAAATACGAGCTGGCTTCAACGCACTGTTGCTTTATCAAGCTTATTTGAACTAGTGGTCTCGAACTAACGCTATCAATTAACTATATTAACCGACCTAACCAATCAGGCCATCTCTACCCAATCGTTTGAAAAAAAGTACTCTTACTTCCGTCTCCCTTGACAACAAAAGATAGCATTTATAGTCCGACTAATCGTGTTTAGCCTTACATATCATTTCATCCAATCAATTCAAATGTAACTTGTGGCCTATTTCCGTACAATGGTGGTTTAAAATTCTTTCACTGAGCGATTCTGATGTTTTTGGGGCTGTCTGACACCCTCACTATTTTCTTTTGCCTATAATTTATTAATTCCTGGACTATTTGCGTAACACTTAACATATTCTTTGTTAGCAAGTCTTAAGGAATCCAAATATATAAGTTTAATGGAGCTAAGTGGCTGCGTTCAAAATATGTATTTTCTAGGATAGTCGTGTAGTTGTTTTTTTATTTTTTATGTTAGAACCGCCACCTGTCCTGCTGTACTGTCAGACTAATGTCAGGATTTCGGACATAAAACAGTAGAATGTCAGGTTTACCCAATAAGCGTTTTTCAGGTTTTACGCGTGTTTTGTGTTGCTTGTGTTGCTGCCTTCAGCCCTCCCTTCTTTCTATCTGAGTCCATCTGTTCGTTCGTTTTGGTAACGTAGTATAATTAATGTTAGGATTAATTTAGGTCATTACGCAGTGTGCCTCTCAATGTTTTTCTTAGAAATGCAATACCCGTTTTAATGTGTTGTGGAAACGCTTGTATTTATGCAGTGGCTTATATTTAACGTGGAAACGTTACAATTTGCAGACGAAGCATAAAACAAAGGGGATTTCGAGTACTGTCATTGTGACAGCACTGTTCTTTACCATTCTTCTTCCTTTTATAGAATTTAAAAAAAAAATTTGTTAGGCTTTACATTTACTTTTAATTTATATATGTGGATTAGAATTTCTCACGACAGAGATCATCGACAACACACAACAGAAATGGAATCCAGTGGACTCTGACTAAGCAGTTGGATGATCTGGATTTTGCTGATGACTTGGCTCTTCTGTCCCATAACCGTAACCAGATGCAGGACAAATTGAAAAAAAACTCGATGAGAGGTCACAGCAATTGGGTCTGAAAATACACAGGGAAAAGACAAAAATAATGAGAATAAATGCAAGTAATGATAACAGGGTTGAACTTGAAGAAACACCAATACAAGATGTAGAATCGTACACATATCTTGGCAGCAATGTAGACAAAGTTGGAGGGACAGACAGTGATGCAAACTAAGAATACAAAAAGCAAGAGGAGATTTCATTGCATTGGGAAATATATGGAGATCAAGAGAAATCGGATCCAACACGAAAATAAGAATCTTCAACTCAAATGTAAAGTCAGTCCTATTGTACGGCTCTGAGACATGGAGAACAACAAAGACAACAACCAAAAAGCTACAGACTTTCATAAATGGGTGCTTGCGTAGAATAGAGGGATTAAAATTGTATGACAAGGTTACCGACGTGGAACTGAGGACAAGAACTAGACAAGTGCCAGTGGAACAAGAGATGAGAAGAAGACGATGGCGATGGATAGGACACACACTGAGGAAACCTGTTGATAGCATTAGCAGACAGTTCTTGTTCTGGAACCCACAGGGCAAGAGAGGCAGAGGTAGACCAAGAAGCACATGGAGAAGAGAGCTGGAAACAGAGGTGAAAATGATGAGGAAAACGTGGAAAGAACTTGAGATGATGGCACGTGACAGGAGGAATTGGCATGTGTTTGCTGATGGCCTATGCTCCTTTGGGAGTGGAGGGTTATGAACGAAACAATTCATGACCGTAGGTGCCATCGCCTGTTCATAGAAACATGTAGGTCCTACATCAAGTCACGTCTGGCGCTACAAACCATGCACTGAACTTCAACGGCCACAGACAACTGCATCACTGTCCAGCTCAAAAACACATCACAGACACCCTGTACCTCTCTGTACTTTTCCGTCACCGTACCGTGTTCACATCACACGTTTTCCACGGGCTCACGTAAACATCTCTACAAACTTGCTACAGCCCTAATAGAAATCATACACACTTCATAAACATTAATTCAACCACGCTGATATGTCAACAACAAATTGATAATGTAAAGAAGTAACAACTTTCGAACATACCATATTACTAATTGTCTAAGTGGCACTTACTGTAACGAATAATGAAAAAGCCCTCTTAGCTTTTCTGGATAATGCAGAAAAGGTGCGCATTGCACCGTGAAAGCTATACTGAATACCCATTAAAAGAGCGTGCAGGCCTTGTACGTTTTTTTTAATGGAGCGTGACAGAAAGTCGCAATAAGTTTAAGTACAAAGATCTAATGAAGTTGAAATTGAATGGAAATGAATGAAACTATCACAAGAGAATTAGTGACGTCATCAGGACCTGCATTAGACAGAGCACAACATATGTATTCCCCCTCATGTATTGGTTGATTACTTGCTCGATATATCCTATTTGTGTTTTAACGCAGATAATGCTACAAATGCCATATAGAGCTGTATTATACAGTTGTAAAGTGTTCCAGAGCTGTATTATACAGTTGTAAAGTGTTCCAGAGCTGTATTATACAGATGTAAAGTGTTCCAGAGCTGTATTATACAGTTGTAAAGTGTTCCAGAGCTGTATTATACAGTTGTAAAGTGTTCCAGAGCTGTATTATACAGATGTAAAGTGTTCCAGAGCTGTATTATACAGTTGTAAAGTGTTCCAGAGCTGTATTATACAGATGTAAAGTGTTCCAGAGCTGTATTATACAGTTGTAAAGTGTTCCAGAGCTGTATTATACAGTTGTAAAGTGTTCCAGAGCTTTATTATACAGCTGTAAAGTGTTCCAGAGCTGTGTAATTCATCCATCCTGATAGATCCTGCCACTCTCTCGATCTAATTTTCTTTATCGTTCTTGTTCTATTAATAACCAATAATCTATCAAACAAGGTGGACGATGATGATTTCTCAACGAGAGGACCTATATTTTCTTTGGCTGACCTGTCCATAATGTTTCTTGAAGTTATTTATTTATTATATTTTCTACAGGATGGGGGTAACCGGCCCAATGATCAACCCTACTCTGTCACTTCTTACGACATGCATGGTAGGTTATAATGTTAATATTTACACTCCCCTTTTTCGCCCTGGGAACACACTGTGACGCAGTGTTAAGAGCACATCATAGGGCGAAGCAATCTTGATAAAGTTATATTTGGCGGGATTGCTGCGCACCATGCTGAGCCTCACCAAAATGCACAAATTAGAGTCGTTATCTATGACAAAGTAACGTATCGGGGCATGACGTAGAAGAGAGTCGGTGTCTGCGCTTGGGATGCGTATAGACGTATCCGCATATGTGGCTAGACCACTTATTAATGTGTGGTATAATCCACTTCAACAAGCGTCGAAAAAGGAGTTCCGGCCGTGGAGGCCTGAGGGCGGGCCGTGTATATGGAAAATGTATATTAACGTGTGGTCAGTTGGAGCCACAGGTAAACGGAGTGTGTACCCCCATGTGTTAATCAAATGTGTTCTTTAAAGACTGTGTTTCACATAGATGATTGTATAGCTGACGGGGAGCCCTGTGACAATGGAATGTGTCATGAAAGTCAGTATGTCTGCATATGGATTGGCCGCCCAAGTATTGATGTATGTTTAA
Source organism: Oreohelix idahoensis (assembly GCA_024509875.1). Classification (NCBI taxonomy): domain Eukaryota; kingdom Metazoa; phylum Mollusca; class Gastropoda; order Stylommatophora; family Oreohelicidae; genus Oreohelix; species Oreohelix idahoensis. The sequence continues at coordinate 13,063 of JAMPIV010007752.1, forward strand.
AGACGGGCGTGTATATGATGAAGATTATTATACGATGAGGATTATTATACGATGAGGAATATTCATAAATGATGAAATGTGATGTAAAGGCTCTACGTGTTTATGGTTCAGTTTGACGTTTGCAAGATTGAAGCACTACAGTTGATTTCGTTTCCGTTTGTTAGTAATAATAGACCCCTACGAGCCAGGTGAGGCTAAGCACCTATAGACTGTTTATTGTCAGCCTCGACCACATCTTCCACTAACACGCAGTAATAAAACACTGACCTGTGTGGCAATACTTTGATCTGAAAAAGCGATCCGAGCAAATGGATCTGATAATCCAGAAGCGTCAGAGCCGATGAGCTGTCTGGCTTGGTACATGTGAGCTCGGAGCTGGAATGATTGTCGTTCTGTGGAGGACAGTGGAAACACAATCAATATGCAACCGAATTTAGGTGTACGGTATGTGTAATTTTAATGCCATTTAATGTTTGTTTAGACAAACACAGAAGATACTGGACAGTTTGACATCGAGGCATGGAAAGAAGTCAACAATAAAAAAATTGATAAAAAGTACTGAAGATAGGAAGCTGTAAAGACGTGATCACCTACGCCATCAGGCATGTTACTTGAAGAAGAAAGTTTTTGTTTTTTCCACATGTAGTGTTTTAGTATGAAAGTTTAGCTGACATGGCATATTTAATTAAAAAATACTGTTCATTATATGAAACATACCGAATGCGTATTGACAGAAATTGACAGCCGCATTGGCAAAGCTGCAGTTACCTTTACCCACCTCACAACGCGTGTTTGGAGAAACTCCAAACTCACAACGAAGACCAAAGCGGCAATATATAACGCCTGCGTCACCAGCACACTTTTATAAGGCAGCGAGACATGGACAACCTATGCTAAGCAAGAAAAAAGGCTCAATACTTTCCATCAACGGTGTCTACGCCACATCCTCGGTATTTTGTGGAAAGACAAAGTGACAAGTATCGAGTTGTTGTCACGTGCTGGCCTTCAAAGCATGTATACACTGCTTCGACAGCGGAGACTACGCTGGCTTGGCCATGTCCGTCGCATGGAAGATGGTCGCATCCCGAAAGATCTTCTACAGATAACTGGTAGTTGGCAAAAGAGCAGTTGGGCGACCGCAGCTGAGATTCAAGGATGTGTGCAAGAAAGACATGAAGGCACTGGACATAAATGCAGCTACCTAGGAGCATGAAGCTGCCGATTGCACCAAGTGGCGGTGCTATCTACGGCGCCACCTCAGATTGGGCGAAAAGAAGCTCTCACAGCAAGATATTTATAAATATATATGTTCGTGACAATCTGTTGTGTAATAGTGAACAGCCTGCTGCTCGTTTCAAATTTTCACAAGTTTTTCTTCTAAGAACTCACTGTAATGTATTAAAGGAGGTAACACTTTGTTTCTGCTCTTACCTATGTAATGTATAAATGGAGGCGGCACTTTGTTTATTGTCTTACCTATGTAATGTATAAATGAAGGCGGCACTTTGTTTATTGTCTTACCTATGTAATGTATATCTGGAGGTGGCACTTTGTTTATTGTCTTACCTATGCAATGTATAAATGGAGGCGGCGCTTTGTTTATTGTATTACCTATGTAATGTATAAATGGAGGCGGTACTTTGTTTATTGTATTACCTATGTAATGTATAAATGAAGGTGGCACTTTGTTTATTGTCTTACCTATGTAATGTATAACTGAAGGCGGCACATTGTTTATTGTCTTACCTATGTAATGTATAAATGGAGGCAGCACTTTGTTTATTGTCTTACCTATGTAATGTATAAATGGAGGCAGCATTGTGTTTATTGTATTACCTATGTAATGAATAAATGGAGGCGGCACTTTATTTCCTTACCTACGTAATGTATAAATGGAGGTGGCAATTTATTTCCTTACCTACGTAATGTATAAATGGAGGCGGCACTTTGTTTATTGTAGTACCTATGTAATATATAAATGGAGGCAGCACTTTGTTTATTGTATTACCAATGTAATGTATAAAGGGAGGCAGCACTTTATTTCCTTACCTTTGTAATGTATAAAGGGAGGTGGCACTTTATTTCCTTACCTACATAATGTATAAATGGAGGCAGCACTTTATTTCCTTACCTATGTAATGTATAAAAGGAGGCGGCACTTTATTTCCTTACCTATGTAATGTATAAAGGGAGGTGGCACTTTATTTCCTTACCTATGTAATGTATAAAGGGAGGCGGCACTTTATTTCCTTACCTATGTAATGTATAAAGGGAGGTGGCACTTTATTTCCTTACCTATGTAATGTATAAAGGGAGGTGGCACTTTATTTCCTTACCTATGTAATGTATAAAGGGAGGTGGCACTTTATTTCCTTACCTATGTAATGTATAAAGGGAGGCAGCACTTTATTTCCTTACCTATGTAATGTATAAAGGGAGGTGGCACTTTATTTCCTTACCTATGTAATGTATAAAGGGAGGTGGCACTTTATTTCCTTACCTATGTAATGTATAAAGGGAGGCGGCACTTTATTTCCTTACCTATGTAATGTATAAAGGGAGGTGGCACCCCAGAAGGTTTGCTGGCGTGTTTCATCATCTTTGTTTCCTCATATCCCCTGGGCAATCCCTTCAGGAAATCCTTCTTGTGTTTAGACAGACCTAGCCAAAGGAACACATGCAGTTTGGTCTGGACTGTCCATCCAGCAGATCCTATTGCTTTCTTGCCTGGCAGCTAAAAAAAATAAAAAAAAAGATCTGGATTTTTGTTTGAAATCATGTTAATGAATTTTTCATTGTGTTAATGAAGCTGCACAAAACGCAATCCTTGTAGAAAAAAAATATCTGACTTCAGTTCATGACATACATAAGTAAATGTAAATAAACACTCAAACTATGTTTTCTAAGAGCATAAATCCACATCAATAACCTGGACAAATATGGTCATTAATTAAACCAATGCTGTGATTTTTTTAGAACTAAGAGTGCGAATCCATTTACTATATAAAACACTGAAGTTCTTGAACACCCTTTTCCGTTGTTTTTTCCTTATTAAACGGGCATATTGTGAATTTACGTCTCGTAATACCCGTATTGTCTGTGAAAATATAATAAAATCCACAGAGGACATGCCACGTAACTTATACTGGTGATACAACCTGTCACGAGGCGAATAATTTATTTTCTATTTTATAATTTTATTTTCGTCATCGTCAATCATAACCATCTGTGTTTGTTAGAAATGAGGAGTAGATTGGATTAGCCAGCTGGATTTTGTTAACACGGTTAAAGATAGCACAAGGTGACCAGACATGGTTGCAGCCAGATTGTCGAGATACACGGGATGAACTCCGTCACACCTGTTTAATTTTCTAGACATTATCGCCGCACGTATAAGACTAATTTTGAAATTACCCCACACAACAGGCATGTTTGAAACGATTGGAACCTTCTTAGCATCGTAACAAAACAAATGCGGGGGAGGAAGTGCCATATAACCTGACCTTTTCGCAGTTTTAAGACACTGAGAAGATCGTTTGCCAAGACGAAACCAGACTGCCAGAAGTTAGAATTCAGAATTCCATTTTTCCGACGCAACCTTTAGTTGTAGAAAGCAAAACAGTAACAATGTCGTACCTTCAGCAGCAGCGTGACAGGTTTCCCACAATCCTTGCCCCGTTCTTCCTCCACAATGCTGTAGATGATGTGGCGGGCGCAGATTCTCTGATAGGCAATTCTCTTGTTGTTACTCACCATCCAGATAAAGACATCAGGAAGGGCGTGCTGGGGCTGGAAATACGCCATAAATAAGCAAGTCTTTATAGACTTCACATATTGTATTCATTTCTACAGCTATATTTTCACTCTTCACTTTCACAGACTCACGTAAAAACAATAGCTATCTTCTAAAACTGCACATGTTAAAGGTATTTAACTCTACAGACAGACGTCACAAACATTATTCACTTCTACAGATATGTTTAAAATCTTCACTCCCTTACAGAATTCACCTCTAAAAACACACGTCATGTAAGTATTTACCTCTTTAGACACACATGAGAAGCAGTAATCACTTCTACATACATACGCCACAAACAGTATTCACTTCAGCAAGGACATGTCACAAACAGCATTTGCCTCTACAGGCAAATGTCAAAAGTAGTAATCACATCTAAGGACATATGCCTCTACAGGCAAATGTCAAAAGTAGTAATCACATCTAAGGACATATGCCACAAGTAGTAATCTCATCTACAGACATATGCCATAAGTAGTAATCTCATCTACAGACATATGCCATAAGTAGTAATCTCATCTACAGACATACAAGGTATGCCACAAGTAGTAATCTCATGTTCAGACATATGCCACAAGTAGTAATCACATCTACAGACATATGCCACAAGTAGTAATCTCACATACAGACATATGCCATATATCGTAATCTCATCTACAGACATATGCCACAAGTAGTAATCACATCTACAGACATATGCCACTAGTAGTAATCACATCTACAGACATATGCCACAAGTAGTAATCTCATCTACAGACACGTGCCATAAATAGTAATCACATCTACAGACATATGCCATAAGTAGTAATCACATCTACAGACATATGCCACAAGTAGTAATCTCATCTACAGACAAATTCCACAAGTAGTTTTTTTTTTTTTTTTTTTTTTTTTTTTTTTTTTTTTTTTTTTTGCGTTCGCCCGCTAATACTCGAGGCGAAATCTCAGGTTATTATTTTTTATGTCTAACCTGACATTGATTTTACGTGAGTATCCCTTTATTTCTTGTACAGAGACAGGTGTCCCTCGCCATTCAGGCAAATACTCGCCGATTTCGGAGGTACCCATTGCAGCTGGGTCGGCTCAGGAGCCGCCAGTCCCTGGTCGACGACACTCCTTCAAATGTCCTCGCCAGGTCTCGAGTTAATCCAGTCCAAATCCCGGTCGACGAAAAATCCTCAAATGCCGTCGCCCGGGTTTGATCCTGTATCACCCGGTCGCCAGAGCGGTGTTGTAACCACTACGCTAGCGCGGCTCCCCCACAAGTAGTAATCTCATGTACAGACATATGTCACAAGTAGTAATCACATCAAAAGACATATACCACCAGCAGTGTTCACGTCAACGTAAATAATTCACTAAATACTCACCCCTACTCGTAGAACAAGTGGTAAGAATAGACTTACATAGGTAACTACGCCAAATAGCGAAATAAGTTGTAGCAAGAATTAAAATTAATATATAAAAGAACAGCCATAATAAAAATATAATTATATATTAAATATCTACAAGCATTAGTAATAAGTACAGCTAAGCTCTTCAACGGTGACAAACACTCACTTCGACAAGCCCATGTCAGGAGTACAGTTCACTCTCAAGACATACAACTACCAACAATGTTCATCATTTCTACAGTCCTCACACTTACTTGTATAAACTCAAATTTCACACGTACACAGCTTACCTCTATAGCCAAATTTTGAAGCTTACTTAAGTACTGTGACCCTGCCTTTAGCTTTTTTGTCATGTTTTGCTTTGTCACGGTGGCCTTCATAGTTCGGGCCAGAGTCGACATCTGATCCTAATTACATTAGAGAAAAATGAAAAACTAATGTGAAGTTTCCGTTCCATTAAAAAAATTGATTTAAACAAGTACGCAAACAAATGTTCTGCAGTACCCAACATAGTGACAAAAATCGTCAACAATAAACATGATCACAATGTAAAGACAAAGGATAGTTAACGACAGAAATAAGTGTAACGTTGCTGCATAGGTCAGTAGATAACTAATTCCAGAAAGCCCAGCGGAAAAATAGAACAGGAGTTTGTAAACTTCCCAAGGGTGATCGAAAGAGTGGCGAATTCGACCAACTATCATCTGTGCAAGGATGCGCGTACAGTAAACGCATGAGTTTCCACGGAACGATGACCGTTACATAAACATCACTTGTGGCTGTGTGGACATTGTTGTTTTAGTGTTGAATATTTCATTCATTCATTCATTCTATACCTTTCAGCTGTCCAATAAGCATAGGCCTTTAACAAACGTACGCCAAGTCATTCTGTCACGTGACATCAACTCAAGGTATTTCCATGTCTTCCTCGCCATTTTCATTTCTGTCTTCAGCGCTCTTCTCCTTATGTTTTTCAGTCAGCCACTGCTTCTCGTATATGAGGATTCCCTTGTGTTATCGAATCCCGAAAGGGAAGCGATAAATAGTAACACGGTAACCTACCATACATGTCGTAAAAAGCTACTACCGAGTGTTGGTCATTTGAACGGCTACCGCGTCCCGCGGAAACTTCAAGCCATCAAAGCTTCAGCAATGGGACACAATTCGAAAATGATTATTTTTGTAAGAGACGGCGGCTGACTTTAGATACAGCTTGTTTTATTTAGTATAATCCACATCGTATGACTGTAATGGTGTAACAGTAAATGAGACAGAGTTATTCTTGTATATAAGCTCCATAGATAGAATATGATGACAGGACATTGAAAGGCCAAGATCTTTAAAGTCAAGTGAGATAGAATTTGTTGTTGTTGTTGTTGTTACACATTATCAAAACCTCCCAACATAGAAGTAAAGGCAGTCCCATAGAACATACTGCCGTAGGGAATGAAGTGTTAGAGACTTCACCATACTAGGTCCAACATCGAGATGTGAGGTGACCAGTTCCCTTCTTTGCTGCCTTTTCCTTCCCTAACTCAAAGAGTCAGGTACTCAGTAGACTGGAGCGTGTCGGTACCGTTATTCGCACCCGATACTTTTGCTGCAAGAGACCAGCGCTCTAACCACTCTATCAATCGGACGCTAGAACATAAAAGTGAGAATCTTTAACTCAAATGTCAAGACACGAACTATCATTTGGCTCTGATGACAGGATCACTAACCGGGAACTGATGGAAACAGTGAAATGGTTTGACAGGATCACTAACCGGGAACTGATGGAAATAGTGAAATGGTTTGACAGGATTACTAACCGGGAACTGATGGAAATAGTGAAATGGTTTGACAGGATCACTAACCGGGAACTGATAGAAACAGTGAAATGGTTTGACAGGATCACTAACCGGGAACTGATGGAAATAGTGAAATGGTTTGACAGGATCACTAACCGGGAACTGATGGAAATAGTGAAATGGTTTGACAGGATCACTAACCGGGAACTGATAGAAACAGTGAAATGGTTTGACAGGATCACTAACCGGGAACTGATGGAAATAGTGAAATGGTTTGACAGGATCACTAACAGGGAACTGATGGAAACAATGAAATGGTTTGACAGGATCACTAACCGGGAACTGATGGAAATAGTGAAATGGTTTGACAGGATCACTAACCGGGAACTGATAGAAACAGTGAAATGGTTTGACAGAATCACTAACCGGGAACTGATGGAAACAGTGCAATGGTTTGACAGGATCACTAACCGGGAACTGATAGAAACAGTGAAATGGTTTGACAGAATCACTGACCTGGAACTGATGGAAATTGTAGTAGTATAAGAGATGAAGCGCTGGTCTCTCGCAGCAAAGTGCCGGGTTCGAATCCCCGTACCGACACGCTCCAGTCTACCCAGCTGTAAATGGGTACCTGACTCTGCTCTTTGAGTTAGGGAAGGAAAAGGCAGCGAGGAAGGGAATTAATCACTCCACCCCAAGATGCTGGACCTAGTATGGTGAGGTCTCTAACACTTCACTCACCTACGGCAGTATCTGCTATGGGACTACCTTTCATTAAAGATGAGAACACGGAGCCGGCCATGGATAGGACACACTTAAATGAAACCAGCTGGTATCATTACAAGGTAGCCATTGTTTGTAATCCCAGGGGAAAGAAATACAGGTGGACCGACAACACACAGAGAATGGAACTAGGGGCAGACACGCATGGAGAGGATAAAGAAGAAATTGAATGACCTTGAAGGAATGGCATAGAACAGGAAGGTTTAGCGGGAATATATTTAAGGCCTGTTCGTTCCACACTTAATCCAACGGCAATAATTGAATGAGCATCATCATCATCTGGTGCCATCTCCGCAACGAAGGTCGGCTACAGTTGATCTGCAACGTCTTCTGTCTCTTGTCTTGATGGTGCACTCTGATAGACTCTTTCCTGTCTCTTGTCTTGATGGTACACTCTGATAGACTCTTTCCTGTCTCTTGTCTTGATGGTACACTCTGATAGACTCTTTCCTGTCTCTTGTCTTGATGGTACACTCTGATAGACTCTTTCCTGTCTCTTGTCTTGATGGTACACTCTGATAGACTCTTTCCTGTCTCTTGTCTTGATGGTACACTCTGATAGACTCTTTCCTGTCTCTTGTCTTGATGGTACACTCTGATAGACTCTTTCCTGTCTCTTGTCTTGATGGTACACTCTGATAGACTCTTTCCTGTCGCTTGTCTTGATGGTGCACTCTGATAGACTCTTTCCTGTCTCTTGTCTTGATGGTGCACTCTGATAGACTCTTTCCTGTCTCTTGTCTTGATGGTGCACTCTGATAGACTCTTTCCTGTCTCTTGTCTTGATGGTACAATATGATAGACTCTTTCCTGTCTCTTGTCTTGTTGGTGCACTCTGATAGACTCTTTCCTGTCTCTTGTCTTGATGGTACACTCTGATAGACTCTTTCCTGTCTCTTGTCTTGATGGTACACTCTGATAGACTCTTTCCTGTCTCTTGTCTTGATGGTGCACTCTTTCCTGCCCATCTCTTGATGTTATCTTCCCATTTATAGCACTGTCTTCCTCTTGCACGTTTGCCTTTAATTCTTCCTTCTATTATGGTCTTCCTTAAGGAGGTACGTTTTGTTTTTTACATAGCCAAAATATTTTATCTGTCTCATTTTTGTTATCTCCTTCTTTAATTATCTTTTCACTCCTAGGTTTTCTGTGACCTCTTTATTTGTTTTCTTTTTTTTTTTTTCAAGAAACATGCTCCATTCTGCTATATATCCATATTTCAAGGGCCTAAGTTATTTTTTCTAATTGATAAATGAACCTTATATTTAAAACAATATATCTGTTTTAAGAACTGATATCACAAGTCGATACAGGACAGCACAGTTAAGAAACTATAAAGCCCCTACTCACCATTTCTCGGACTAGGAGTTTGTGTCTTTCTTTGTCCAATTTAGTTTTACCGGCAGCTGTGCCCCCACCCGTGCCTTTCACTAGAGAGACAAACTTGGAGCAGCCTTGACCTAGTTCCTCGAACACAGCCCTAAGTCGCTGCTCGGGAAATGGTTGCTCTTCGTCTATCATTAACTGGACCTCCCTCAGACCATCGTCCTGGTCGACAAAAGTTATTAAACTTTTACTTTAAAAGAAAAAAGCAACACGCAACTGACAACCTCATACATTCAAATTCACGCCCAGCCAAATATGTCGGAATCTAATTCTGTTTGAAAAAATACTTCACAAGACAAACACAAAACGAGCACTCACACAAACAAAACCATAAAAAAACCAAACAATAGATAAAGGAGAACAAATGATTCACCATGATCATTGATCATCAAAAGCACAGTTGTAAATTGTTAAAATGTTTCTCCACAGATCTTGATCTTTGACATTCTCCATCAATTCTGTTGATCTCTTCCTGCGTCATAGATTCAGAATGTTCATTCATTGTTCTGTTTGCTTTCTTTACTTTCCTTTCATTCTACTTTTTAGAGTGCTCTTTTCTCATCACACGCCTTTTAAATATTGGTTGTCTTATACTTATCTGTGGGCTTATATTGCTACGTTTATTCTCTTTTCTTGCGCAATCTTCATGTAGTTATTTTATCCGTGTGTAACACTCTTAACATTCGTCTGAAAAGCCATGCATTTGTTACCTTCAATGATTTTCTCATTGGTTTGTTCGACATCTGGCACTTACTTCCATACAATAAATTTGGCTCGATGTAACATTTCAGGGCTCTTCGTCTTGTATTAAATAAAATGGATTCAGTGCATAGGATATTCAACAGTTTATACAATGCTGTCTTTGCTTGGCATATTTTTCTCTTAACCTTAGTGATTCATTTTTCCATCTGTTATCAGTGTCAGATCAGATCACTGCCATCTTTGTTTGCATCGAAGGTCGAATACAATGCATTTACAGCGCATTATATCTCTTGTCTTGCTCGTACACTCTAACAGATTCTTTCTTGCCCATCTCTTGATGTTATCTTCCCACTTACAGCGCTGTCTTCCGATTACACTTCTTCTTTCTTTCTTTGATCCTTAGCCGCCGACCGTCAAAGCAGTCAGTGGCCATTACGCCTGGTGGCGTCTTGGTTGGCAACAACAAATTGATTCCACTTTGCTCGGTCGGCGGCCATCCTTCGTACAGTGCCCCAACTCTGGTTCATTCTTTGCATCTCAGCCTCCACAGTTCTCCACCAAGTTGATTTTGGTCGGCCTCTCTTTCGTTTTCTTTCAGGGGTCCATAGCATAGCTGTTGTTGTGATGGCATCGGGGTCTCTTCTGAGGACATGGCCAACCCAGCTCCAGCGTCTGCCAGCTATGATGGTGTGCATGTCCTCTTGCTTGCTCCGAGTAAGCAGATCTTGGTTGGTGATGGTTTTCGGCCAAAAGATTCGGAGAATTTTTCTTAGGCATGTTGTGTGAAAAGAGGACATTTTCGACATTTCCTTCTCTGTAACTCTCCAGCTCTCCGCGCCATAGAGAAGCACAGAAAGCACACAGCTCTGATATAATCCTAATTTTGTGCTTGTGCTGTACTGAGAGGACTTCCAGATGTTGTTTAGACTAAAAAAGGCTGTTCTTGCTTTGTTCATTCTGTTGTTGATGTCTCTGCTTGCTCCGCCGTCTGGTGTTACTATGCATCCTAGGTATGTGAAGGCATCTGTCTGTTCCAGTTGCTAATTCCTTACTGATATGGGCTCAGGGTTGCTCACATTGAGCGTCATGACCTCTGTTTTCTTTAGGTTGATGTTCAAGCCCACCTGCTGGCTATACTTATTAAGTCTATCCGTTTTTTCCTGGATGTGTTGATGTGAATGTGCTAGCAGTGCAATGTCATCTGCATATTCCAGATCTTCCAATGTAGAAAATGTAGTCCATCTTATTCCTCTTGGATTGCCCTCTGTTGTCTGGCGCATCACCCAGTCTATGACTGTTAAAAATAGAGTGGTTGATAAGGGGCATCCCTGTCGTACTCCTGTCTTCACTTCAAAGGTTAGGTTGCTCTGCCCAATGCTACACGTAAAGTAGCATATAGGCTTTTTTATGATTGACACTATGCAGCTTGGAATTCCATAAGCCCTCAGTATTTTCCATAAACTGTCCCTATGTATACTGTCAAAAGCCTTTTCAAAATCAACGAAATTAATGTACAGCTGTCTTTGCCATTCTGAGCACTGCTCTATAATATTCCTGAGGGTAAATATATGATCTACACATCATTTGTTCTTTCTAAATCCTGCTTGTTCTTTCCTCAGTTTGTGGTCTACTGCTTTTGAGATTCTCTGTATAATTATCCTGCCTAGTATTTTGCTGGGAACTGAGAGAAGAGTTATTCCTCTCCAATTATTGTAGTCTGCAAGATCTCCTTTCTTGGGCAATTTGACAATTATTCCTTTTCTCCACTCTGTTGGTGTTGTCCCTGTTTTCCAGACTTGTGCAAATAGTGGTTCTAATAGTTCTGCTGCTAGCTCTGGGTCTGTCTTAGATAGCTCTGCATTTAAGTTATCATGACCAGGAGCTTTTCCATTCTTTAACCCTTTGAGCCGATCACACGTTTGCCTTCAAATGTTCCTTCCAATATGGTTTTCACAAGGTGTTTTGTCTTTTTATATGACTAGAATATTGTATTGGACTTTGACCTCATTCATTATTTCTCTTCTCATTCCTAACTTTTATCTTTATTTGTTTTCTTCTCTTTCAATGAGATGCGCCTTATTCTTCAATATATCTACATTTCAATCGCCTCAGTTGTTTCCTCTAACTACGCGTTAGTAATGTGCATAAGTGTTAACATTTTAATTTGTGTATGCCTTCCATGGTTGTTCTATTTAGCAATGTTCTGCGCTCAAGCGGGGGTCCGTTGAAGTTGATCATTGCCATTGTTTTCTTGCTGTTCAGGCTCAGTCCCGTTTCTGCGTGTTCTATTATTACTATATCTAACATTTCCTGGAGATATTTTTTCATTTGCTGCTATTAATATACTATTTTATATTGAGGATTGATCCTGCTCCTTTATCTCCACGTTACACATTGTGGTAAAGTGGGATATATAAATATTTATAGGGGACTTAGTGTACTGACTGAGATTAGCTGTGAAGGTATCTATATCTAATAAGGGTAGTGTATTATAGATGACCTTACTTGCTACCACATATTTATACCTCAGTCAGAATTATTCTTGAATATAGTGATGACTACGTTGAATGTCTAGGGTATGTATATGATGAAGTGTAAGTCACAACAACAACAGACAGATAAACAAGTCAATTTATTCCACCACACTTGACAACACTGTGACACTCACACACATGTACCATTCTATAAGACTATCTTAAATGAGTCACTGGTAAATTTTCAAATATCAATATGTATTAAGCACTTTTCATTAATATATATGTGTCCTGATTCAAATACAAAGTGAACCAGGAATCACAATCACTTTTAATTACAAGTTATATGTACAGAATTTATCAATATGAATCTTGTAGTGACATATTTTATTAATCTTATCCTATGTGTGTCAGTTGTGTAGTGGTAATATGAGGTAATACTGGTGTTGTTTTTTCAAGCTCTGTTGGTATTTGTCATCATGACTTCAAGTGATTATTTCTGTTGGAACTAGTATTGGAGATGTTCTCAGTTCCGTTCATTAAAACAATTAATTTCCCCTCTTATTTTTATACAATGTTAGTTTAAGATGGGGTTACATAATGTTGAGCTCAGCTGGCCACATAGGCTTAACTTTCGTGATGGCGGCAGGAAAAGACTCCTCTGCTCGATTGCTCCCCTGTGTTCTGGAGACACCTCACTGTTTGCTATATGGACCAAGAAGTATGCTGTCCGCCTCTGGATTCAGCAAAGCTCTGACCAGGTACTACTCAATAGCTTTTGGACCACAGTCCCTGAAACAAGAAGGTTGTACCTCCTACTTCAGAACTAATTTATACTCTATTTCTACACTGAGCACAATACATAACAAACACTGAGTTCAGAGCGGTAGGCCAACTGCTATCTTCATCTGAAACAATTTTCACTAGTATATTCCTCCCTAATGGTTACTACGCCTCTGCAATTCCAGCATTATTTCTTTCTAGTCAATAATATAGGTGGCAGTGTACTGTTTGTCAATTCCATGTAGTTTTACTTTCCTCCGACACCTTCTGTTCAGGCTGGAGCATTATATAGGCTTTACCTCATGTTCGCTACTGAACCACACATATATACAGACATAAATTATCAATTTACATTCAATTTTCATTAAAAGATGTCAAATATTTCAAGCTTACCACAATTCATGGAAATAACACAGAATTACGTTGACCGGCAATGAATATAGCACAATTTCGATCTGCCGATGTCCCAGGCTTTTATTTAGCAAAATATGCACTGGTGCTCAACGCACTGATTCTGTAGTAAGTTTATTTGCAAATGTGGTGTTGACCTGACGCCTCTAATTGACTATATTGGCATGTCTAACCAATCATGCCATGTTTACACAGCTTTTCAAAAAAGTACTCCTACTCACGTTTCCCCTAACAACAAAGAAGTAGTATTTATAGTCCGACTAATCGTGTTTAGCCTTACATTTATTTTCCGCCAATCAAATAGGAGGTAACATGTCAGCCTATTTCCCGTACAATGGTGGGGTGAAAATCTGCCACTGAGCGATTCTGATTTGGGTGTTGTCTGACATCCCTCACTATTTCTTTTGGCTATAATTTGGTAATTCCTAGACTATTTGCGTAACGTTTAACATATTTTTTGTCAGCAAGTCCTAAGGAACCCAAATATACAAATTTAAAGAAGCTAAGTGGCTGCGTTCAAAATATGCACTTTCGTCTACCTCCTGTTTACTTCGAAAACGATGTGGTGTCTGGGTACTGTAATGTTTTCAAACGTAAACCAGTATAATGTCATATTTCCTAACAAGCGTTTTTCAGGATTTTAAAACCTAACTCTGGTATGGGTAGTGTTTTTATCACTGTCGATTTGAAAAAAGCTAGTGCATGTGGCCTTACACGCGTCATGGCAGCAATTGTGTATCGCGCGACGCGTGTTTAGTGTTGCATGTGTCCCTGCTTTCAGCCCTCCCTTCTTTCTATCCTAAGTCCATCTGTCCGTTCGTTTCTGGTAACGTAGTGTAATTAATGCTAGTATTAATTTAGGTCATTAATCAGCTTGCGTATCTCAAGGTTTTTCTTAGAAAGGCAGTACACGTTTTATTGAAGCAAGCGTGTAATGATGCAGTAGGCCTTTACTAACAAAGTGAAACGTTACAATTTGCAGACGAAGTAGAAAACAAGGGGGATTTCGAGTACAGTCATTGTGACAGCACTGTTCTTTACCATTCTTCTTTCCTTTTATTGAAGTTATTTGTTAGGCTTTACATTTTCGTTTTAATTTATATATGGGAATTAGAATATTTCACGACACACATAAATCACAGCACAGGCTGCCGTCACTATTTCTATTAAAACATAAGTTACACAGTTTGTATTACTTTCTTGATTTCTTCTTGTGTCGTCCTACTTTCGTGTTCCCCCCCCCCCCTTCCCCCCGAGAAAGGCATGACTGGCTAACTCGTTGGTTCACATTTTCCTGTAGTGCTGCAAATCGCCTACTTAAATCGCTGTGTTGATACTGATTTTAATTGCATATCTAAAAAGGTGGTCTATAGGAACGAATTAATTAAGTACAGTGAAGTATACAAATATTGATTTAATTAAGCACAATTAAGAATACACCAATATGTAGCTGATAACAAGAACCAAACAAGTGTAATTGGAAAAAAACAACGAAGGAGACTACGGCGAGAGATACGACACACGTTGAGGATACTTGTTGACAGCATTACAACGATAGATACGACACACGTTGAGGATACCTGTTGACAGCATTACAAGGCAGTCCTTGTTCTTGAATCCCCAGGTAAAGAGGTTTAGAGGAAGACAGAAAAATACAGATAGAAAAGAACTGGATGCAGAGATAAAAGGGATGAGGTCGACATTGAAAGACCTTGACCTGATAGCTAGGGACAGAAGAACCTGGCATGAGTTAGTTCAAGGGTAATGAATGACTGAAATATACAAACATTGTTACTCATCAATGATCCAAACTAGTAATCTTATCAGTACTCACCAGCTTCTCACAGATCTTGTCGATAATATTTGAGTTGTACATTCTTCTTCTATGATCTTCGAAAGCCTCCCTCACGTACACACACGGCTTGTCCTCGTAATACGGTAGGTGGTAGTAAACTTTGTCTCTACTCACAGGTTTGAGTGGTGTAGTTGTGCTCATCCATCTGAGAAAATATATAACATACGTGCTGGTCACATGATCATTTCGCACAGAAGCTTATGTCTTTATACCTTCATGTCGTCAAAACTTTAGCCCTAGTCATGTCCAGACTAGTCTTAGTGATGTACAGACTTTAGTTCTAATGATGTCCGGGCTAGTCTTAGTGATGTCTAGACTTTAGTCCTAGTGATGTCCAGACGTTAGTCTTAGTGATATCTAACTTTAGTCTTAGTGATGTCCAGACTTTAGTCTTAGTGATGTCCAGACTTTAGTCTTAGTGATGCCCAAACTTTAGTCTTAGTGATGTCCAGGCTTTAGTTCTAGTGATGTCCAGATGTTAGTCTTAGTGATGTTTAGACTTTAGTCTTAGTGATGTCTATACTTTAGTCTTAGTGATGTCCAGACTTTAGTCTTAGTGATGTCCAGGATTTAGTCTTAGTGATGTCCAGGATTTAGTCTTAGTGATGTCTAAACGTTAGTGATGTCTAGATTTTACTCTTAGTGATGTTCAGACTTTAGTCTTAGTGATGTCCAGACTTTAATCCTAGCGATGTACAGATTTTAGTCTTAGTGATGTCCAGACGTTAGTCTTAGTGATGTCTAGATTTTAGTCAATGATGTCCAGACTTTAGTCCTAGTGATGTCCAGACTTTTGTCATAGTAATGTCCGGTCTTTAGTCCTTGAGATGTCCGGATTTTAGTCCTGGAGATGTCCAGACTTCAATCCTAGTGATATCCAGACTTTAGTCTAAGTGATGTCCAGACTTTAGTCTAAGTGATGTCTAGACTTTATTCCTAGTGATGTCCAGACTTTAGTCTAAGTGATGTCTAGACTTTAGTCTAAGTGATGTGTAGACTTTATTACTAGTGATGTCCAGACTTCATTGCTAATGATGTCCAGACTTTATTCCTTGTGATGTCTAGACTTTAGTCTAAGTCATGTCCATACTTTATTGCTAGTGATGTCCAGTCTTTATTCCTAGTCATGTCCAGACTTTAGTCTAAATGATGTCCAGACTTTAATCCTGGAGATGTCAAGACTTTATGTCCGCTCATCTATTCAAGAAACTCACTGTTTAGAAACATATTTATCATATAAAAAAAAGCAAGTCGGCTAGAATCTCCTCTTTTCTTATAGAGTTGATGAACCGCCTCCCTGTATAGCTATTGTAGCTAACTATTCCCTGGTATTGAAACATGAAATTCACCTTTACATTTACTGATCTTAGCTATATTAGCAACACTCCTTAATATACTTTTCATTGTCAGCTTTTTCAAGGCTAAGTCTCGCAGCCTGTTTTCGCTAACCATATTTCTATAACTATTTTGAAACGCTAAACGAAACGCTGATGGAATTCGTCTTCACATATGTGCCAGACTAGGCGCTGAATCTACTACACTGTGATTCAGGTAGGCAGAAAAACACTTCTTTGTGATAGCAATTCTTTCAAATGCCCATGGGCATTTTTGGTAGTCACACAAGTAAAAGGACTACTGCTACCTCGGGCATATGGTAAGAGACGGGTTATGTGACGCTGTGTATGTGTCGTGAGTTGGTCTGTTTTCACAACACGACCTTCTGTGTACTCTGACGAAACCGCGCGCCATACTTTATGATAACTGCTTGATACACTGACCAATCAGAAGGTACCGTTCTGCCGTGTTTACAAAAGCATTGAACAGACAAAATGGCTAGGACTAATCCGTGCAACCGAGTGAAGGATGCCATTTAATTACATAAGTAGGAAAGAAGTACCACCTGGAATAGGTCTCTAATTCTACAACGGGAATGTTGCTCTACACGTCTGTGCAGAGACTTTCACGACCAGTAGTATAGGACGGAAGAAATCTTTGAATGCATCGAGGCCTCAAGTTTGTCCATAATTTGGCGGTTTAAAGTACGCATAGAATAAAATGCATTTAGGAAAGTAACAGATTAGTAGCTAGGAAGGTGTAGAATAATACAGAGCGTATTTAAAGCATTAGATTAAGAAAATCGCTCCAGGAATAACGTAGATAAATAAAATCATAGTTTTCCTGATTTGCACAACTAGGCAGATTTTACAAAACAATTTCGGATGCAAATATTAGCGAGCAGGGAAACCCCTCGGACGCCCGATCTCACACTATAAATAACGTGTATGCTAACGAAATGGGGCCAGCCATTTAAAAATAAATCACGGTGAGCGGTAACACAAGTGTTAATGCGTAGTACCTTTGCCTTATGTATCTGAGAGCAGACCATTACAACCATTAACAGCTCGACTGTGTGTGCCTGAGGGTAAGAAAGAATGTATATATATATATATATATATATATATATATATATATATATATATATATATATATATATATATATATATATATATATATATATATATGTATTTTTATGGATTAATTACAGTGTGTGTTTGTTATGGCTCTTTTCATAACACCATTTTCGGTCGCCCTCAAACTTTGTTTGTTGGGCTGATTTCCTATTTATTAATCTTTTTTACGACAACACAGGAAGGACGTCACGATTGTATGGGTATTTTCCGAGCGGACGTGGTTTGGTGGGCTATGACGGTTCTGGGTATCTCGTCACCGTGTCTCCATTGTGAGAATGCTGTGTATTCTGTGCTCCTGGGTATGTACTTGAAGTACTGGTTTTATAAGTGTATGTCAGCTAGGTAGTCTACGAGATAGAACCTAGTCTGATTGTATGTTATATGGACACGTCAGAGCTGAAGGAATGTGGAAGGAAAGTATATGTTAATATTACATATTTCAGCATGATGACGGACATTGTTCCTAGTCTACAAGACGTTAGACTTACTTATAGACAGGCTGATGAGAGCTTATGTCTTATACATTGATGCATTTTAAAAGGAGCCAGTCATTGTAATTAAATTCTACATGTGTGAAACGTCCACCAGGCATTATTCAGTTTTATACTGTTTCAAATGTCAAGTACGTTTCTTAGAACTCTGCTGAATGGACTGTAGTTCAATAACCCTAGACGCCATGAACATCAGAGTCCAGTATCTCCTTCTACTCTGAAAAGGACCCGCTACATTTGTGGAAACCTACAGGCATAAATAGAGATAAGTGTCATACTCAGTCCAGCCAGTATGACGCACCTTACAATAACGATATTGCTCCCACTGCAAATAAACATAACCATGTTACTCATGGGCAAAAAGGTGTTTACCACCCTTGTTCACGGTTTCGGGAGAATAGAATGCCTTATGGTGGTAATGGTGCGTATTCACGCACCGTTCTAGTGCGAAATTTACCACCTGGCACTACATGGCGGGCACTGGGTGAATTTTTTCAATTCACGGCTGACGTAAAGTTTGTACGTCTTCTGCCCAGCGACAGTGTTCATAATAGGGAAGCACTTATTTATTTTTATTCACAAAGCGATGCACGCATGGTTGTGGACCATGACAACGGAGTTTGCTTTCGAAATTATTGTCTCGATGTACAACTGCTGCATCATTCAGCTCCACGTAGATTTTGATGCATTTTTATGCACATTTTTCTTCTGTGATTCTATCTATTTCATGTATCTTCTTGAGAACAAGTTCAGACGTCTCTTGTTCTAATTATTCTTTTTACAGGTTTGCAGTCTATTAGATCTAGTTAACTTCTACAGACAATTTTTACCTAATTTTTAGTGATATCACTTCAGTTCTGTCCGCGTTGCTGAAAAAGGACGCGGCAAAGAAGGTAGTGTGGTCTCATGTGTGTAATGAGTCGTTAAATGCGATTAAACTTGCCTGTTCGAAATCGCCTATATTAAGACTATCTGATATTTGTCTACCTTTCTCGCTCTCGAGACAGATCAACGAATCCTGGGTTATATTCAGAAACAGTGCGTTTCTACGGGTCTTATCATAACTACGCTACCCGCTAGGACACACGATGATGCTGTTTGAAACACCTTTTTGGACGAGTAGGATATCGTTTGTCTCAGATCATTGTATACACTCACAGTACACCTACATTTGAACTGTCAGCTCTACGTCAGGTGTAATAGGAAACTTTTCTACAAACAGTTCCAGAAAATTCAATTCGAGAACGTTTTCACAAGTTGTCAAGATATAACTTTCTGTATCAATTTGGTTTTAAAAGGGACATAACTCATTATTTGAAACCCATACAAGATGTCCAAAGGAGATAATCACACTATGATATGCTGAACTTTTCTGCGTGAATGTGTTTCAGGATTCTCGAGTGTACATTTTTTCGGTTTACTAATGATTGTTTGGACTACAATCGCGGACAAGATTGACTTATCGATTCTACAGAAAACTTCATGCTTTACAGTACTTTGCACGTGAAATGGCTTCAAGCCTATGCGAAAGATCACCATTTCTCCTTACATGACGAAAATAAACTAATTATCTGTGTCTATTCAACGTGATCTCTTGGCACATAAGATTCACTGCGTTTGACATTTAAGGTGTTAAGATATTTGAGCGCATTGCGCCTTACTATGATAATTATTTTTTAATTAATTGGTCATATTATTATATGATACAAGTTGACACAGCAGTCATTAAATACACGACACATATATTGACATAATGTCGCAGTCATACACTTTGTATGTGCTTATTTTCTGCCTCATATATTTCTCTACTGATTAATATTGATTAGTTCATGCACTTAGTATTATTGGTTATGTGATTAACATTCTTTGACTAAGGTGACATGTACAGTAGGAGTTTATGACTTACTGGAAGGTGAATGAATGTTGGTATATATGCATTGTTTATGTTACATGTTGACTGACTACTGCTTATGACCTCATTATTATGTTAAAGTGTTTGGAGCTGTTTTGGTAGACATTGGGTTTGCAGTATACACTGTTTCTCCACACCTTGCGTGTTAAATTGCCTCCATTCGGCACAAACATGGGCCTATGCATGGTCATAGCAGCAGTGACATATAATGTTACCTTTTTCTCAACTCAGTAGTAATTTCTCTCATACCCAATAATGTCTACTCCGTTCGACATTATTGACCGGGGGGGGGGGGGGGGGGGGGAGAGAGAGAGAGTAGTTATGACTCTTTTCATAACACCATTTTCGGTCGCCCTCAAACTTTGTTTGTTGGGCTGATTTCCTATTTATTAATCTTTTTTACGACAACACAGGAAGGACATCACGATTGTATGGGTATTTTCCGAGCGGACGTGGTTTGGTGGGCTATGACGGTTCTGGGTATCTCGTCACCGTGTCTCCATTGTGAGAATGCTGTGTATTCTGTGCTCCTGGGTATGTACTTGAAGTACTGGTTTTATAAGTGTATGTCAGCTAGGTAGTCTACGAGATAGAACCTAGTCTGATTGTATGTTATATGGACACGTCAGAGCTGAAGAAATGTGGAAGGAAAGTATATGTTAATATTACATATTTCAGCATGATGACGGACATTGTTCCTAGTCTACAAGGCGTTAGACTTACTTATAGACAGGCTGATGAGAGCTTATGTCTTATACATTGATGCATTTTAAAAGGAGCCAGTCATTGTAATTAAATTCTACATGTGTGAAACGTCCACCAGGCATTATTCAGTTTTATACTGTTTCAAATGTCAAGTACGTTTCTTAGAACTCTGCTGAATGGACTGTAGTTCAATAACCCTAGACGCCATGGACATCAGAGTCCAGTACCTCCTTCTACTCTGAAAAGGACCCGCTACAGTGTTAGAAAGTGTGTAGAACGTATTTGAACTACTGTGTAATTTTCTGGAGGCAAAAGCCAAGCTTGTGAAAATATTCAAATCGATTGAGAATGGTAGCAAGGTTGTGTCTATAGTTTTAGAAAAGTATTTAAAGAATTATTTCTTGATAGAATGGATCACTGTTGCGTGAGAAATTCTCGCAACATCGTTTTATTACGATATATATTTTATAACGCAAGGGCAACAACTGCTTGAAATTTATAGTCACTTTTCTCGGTAAGCAGCTGTCTCCTCGCGTTGGTATTGAATGCAGTTAAGTTTGCTATGCTAGGCCGTTTTCTCAGACAAACGGTTGGCAACCTGTTGGGTTATCCTTTTAAGGTAATCATTCTTACGCTGGTTCGTAGTAAAGGTCCTTGCGTCTTAAGTTCTGAGCTGTGGTCATTTTCTGCTGGACTGCGCATGACTGGTCTTGCTTTTTGGTCGATCGATTTCCGCCCACCAGTCAGTCGAGTGAGCGATTTTGAATAGCTAGGGGGATGCCTCGCTGAAGAGGGGATCTCCGCTATTTTTTTGTTCTGTCAGGAATGTGAAGTCCTCTTAATGGATATTTCGTTTATTCGAGATAATACCTCTAGTGTATTTCCACATGCCGGGGAGGCGTAATATTTCTGTGTATTTCCTGAAGGCAAGGTAAATTAACCTTTCATTAACTCTATCGATTTTTGGTCGTGAGCGATTTTTGATTGATAGCCTGTCTTCGGAAGGCGTCGTCACGAGATGTTTTTCCCAGCTCACATGTCGCTGTATTGTACTGCATCGGTTGATGCATGTCCCAAGGACTATTACTTGCTACTTTGTTACATGAACTAGGTTTGAAAACCTTTGTTATCTAGAGGATATTTTTGAGGACATTATTTATACTTCAGCAGACGTGCCTGTCTTGCTGAAGTCAGATTAAGGAGAGTGAACTGATCTCATACATCTGGTTATCTCCTGGCTGTTATAGAAAAGGATGGAGTTTTTCACCTGACTACATTTACAGCACTATGAAATATAACATGCATCTGACTCATCATTGTAATGCTGTCTACCGTCCATTGCTGTATTGAATGTTGCTGTGATAATGACTGTTTGATGTGCCTACATATTCGCGTAACCATTTTGTCACTGTGGCGTCCACAATAAATAATGAAGAAAAACGTCATCGGCTGTTACAAGAATCATTGACTTTATACGTCGTGAGTTTACTGACGTTCTAATGTGGATTGCCCTGTTATTTTGTATGATCATTGTTTGTCTGAACACCTCTGCACACTTCACAAAACCAGACCACGGGCACCATCACTCAACCCATGGTGCACGCGTCATTTGGCGGCCAATTACTCAATCATAATATAAATTGGACGTCATCATTTGGTGGCCATAAGCTGGTTTGATCTGGTACCAGCAAACACGGGGTCCCTTACCCACTTCAAGTCAACACTACAGCATCCTTCATTTTCAACTTCAACATTCTTCAAGAAAGTCAACACTTCAAATTTTCAAAGTACTCGGCGTTGCCCGGTAAAAGTCAAAATTTCAATTTTTTGACGGAAACAGGAATTTGACAGTACACGGCGTTGTTGAATATTGCCGGATAACACGGACTACTGTTGTCGTTAACACAAGTCAAGCAAGTTGCTGTTATCAAGGTTCCAGTGCTGTCGTTTTTTTTTGAGAAGGTCAAGTGCCGGTTGAAACGGGTTGTTTTCTGAAGAAGGCCAAGTACCGATTTCCATCAATTTACTATTGGATTAGAAGGTCAAGTGCCGAAACAACTCAACATACAGTATGTCAGAAGCTCAAGTACCATCGTGTTAGCAGTGGAAGCAGTTCAGATGTGCCATCATCGTTGGAGCTTCGCTCTTTAGGACGTTGATTGACATCCGTTGTTTTTCTGCTGTTCTACGATTGGAAGCCTATAAGTTAAGTGGCCTGTTTGTATGTAAACTGTGCCCTTATACTTCTGCTGAGTCTTCTGTGTATCATCTCATTCTATTGTTATATGTTATTCGTATATTTATATGTTTATATTTCAGCGGGTTCTCGGTTGGGTGGTGTCTCCCTTAGATCATGCCACGTCATAGAGGTCGTCTATTGTGAGCGTTTTCTGTAGGGTGTGCAAATTTCCGATACTGGAATTTGCTAAGCGACTTCTGTTGCTATTTATGTTAGTTGTGATGACATGTATTAATATTGTTTTCGTTATTATTTCGCATTCTTTAGTTTTGTTTTGATTTGTTTGTATTTGTTAGCCTACTCTTGACTATAGTTTAGTTTCATACAACATTTTTGTTTATACACTGTGGTGTCTTGTATTTGTATTATCTCCTCGTAGATATCATCACATTTTTTGTGATATTTCTTTAATTTTCGCTTTATTTTTTGTTGATTTCTACGAATGTTTTTGTATTGTTGCTGATCTTTGTTATTGTTTACATTGTTATTGTTTACATTGTTTGCATTGTTTACATTTTCAATGTTTACATTCTGCATGTGTTTACATAGTCATTGTTTACAGTTATAGTAATTAGTTATGGGCTATGCTAATGCACTGTTACTACTACACTGATGATAAATGAATGATGAATAGTGTCGTGCACTATTGAATGAGAAGTGCACCTATGATCAAGAGTTGATTGATAATATTTCAAAAAGGTCTATACACAAGTTCTTTGATATGAGACTTGTTTCCCACAGAGACTGGGATAATATAATGTGATGTGAATATACAAGTGCTTAATTAAGACTTGTTACACTTAGGTTTGAAATAAATTAGTTAATTATTTCAGGTTTTTGAACTCATATTATTACTCATCATGTCTACATTTGAGCACTTTATTGAGCAGGGTAAATTGCTTGGGAAGACTGGTGATAAGTTAGAAGAATTTGCAACTGCTCGATATGATAAAGCAATGGAAGCTGAACAAAAGAAACTGCAGATGCAGGTGGATGAAAAAAGATTCCAAATGGAAATGGAAAAACAAAAAAGGGAACTAGAAGCTGAAAGACTTCAAAAAGAGGCTGAGAATAAAAGACTTGAGAAAGAAGCTGAAAGACTTCAAATAGAGGCTCAGGCTGAGGAAAGAAGATTACAGAGAGAGTCTGATGAGAGGAAAGAGAAAGCAAAAATGGAACATGAAGAAAAGGTCTTAGCTTTAGAGTTGGAAAAATTGAAATTGATGAACATGAGTAATGGTAATGATTCAAACAAGGGTTCATCTTCTGGTAAGGCTAATAATGATACTTTTAAGATTAAGTTACCAACATTTAGTCCTTCCAGTGATGACATAATGTTCTATCTGGACAGATTTGAACAAACATGTACAGCTCATAACATAGACAAAGCAAAATATGTTTATCAGTTATCAGGGATACTGACAGGTAAAGCTCTAAGTATATTAAATATGGTGGATGAACCTGACAAGAACAATTATGAGGTTGTCAGGGCCGCTTTGTTAAAGAAATATCAGCTTAACGAAGACGGCTATCGTCTACAATTTAAAAACATGTTGCCTGAAACTGGAGTTGAATTCTCCGAGTTTATAGCAAGAATACGCATTACTTTCTCACGATGGGTTGAACTATCTAAGACGGAAAAAACTTATGAAGGACTTATGGACTTAATACTTAGAGACAAAGTCATGTCGTCTGTCAATGAGTCTTTCCTTGCTTTCCTTCATGAACGTAAACCTAAAACAATAAAAGAAATGGAAGATTTCTGTTGCCAATATGTAACTGCGCACCCACACATAACCATGGGTAACTCTAAGGTGAAAGAAGGTTTACCGGTTGCTTCGGCAGCACCGTATGGTCAAAACTTTGCTCGTAGATCCCAACAAAATTTTGATAGAAAGGGCAGCGGTAATTTCTGTCAAAATCATGGGAATCAATTTCATGGTGATTCTTCTTCGAAGAATTGGAGACAACCTGATAGTACTCGTTACTATCACCCTAATAATTATAGGCATTTCAAAAGAGGATATGGTAATAGAGGTTATTCCTGCCGAAGACCTCAAAACCAAACAAATAGATGTTCGCATCAATGTGAACATGATAGTAATCGTGGAAACTGGAATTCGAATCATGATAACAATTACAATAGAGACAATAATAACTGCAGAGATAATAATAACTCTGATAACTTCAGAGGTAATAATAGTCGGGGTAGATCTCAACACAAAAAAAAGAGATATCAGCAGGCTAATTCTGTACAACAGGAAACTCAGGGAGCCTGTAATCAGGTCGTTGATAATAAAAACTTTGACGCGGTCACTGGTTCTGCTTTTGACTTTGAGAGAGCAAACAAATGCCCCAATGCAGTACTTTATTCGAACCGGGTACCATAACTACTTTGAGTTGTGGTCACCCTCTTCCCGCTCTTCCTGCTGCTGTTGCGCATGACGGGAGGGGTTCTTTAATCCTACATAAGGGTCTTGTTAATGATACTCCGGTCTCACTACTTTTCGATTCCGGATGCACCACTATTGGTGTTAGACAATCGCTTGTAGATCCATCTTGTGCTACAGGAAAGGTTATTAAATGTGTCACATTTGGCGGCACTCTAGAAAAATATCCTACTGCTGTAATTCGCATTGCCACTCCTTTCTTTACTGGAGATGTGCATGCTTGTCTCTTACCTAATCCTATTGCGGACCTTATTATTGGTCGTATTCACGGAGTTAGGGAGTGTACCCCACAGCAGATTGCTGCTTGGGAAGATAATAACATGCAAGCTACAAATGCAGTAGTTACAAGAGCACAAGCTCTACAAACACCCGAAACTTCATTGAATTGTGATAATGAAGTTGATAGCCAAGATAGTCACTTAGTGATCACTCGTGACTCTTTCATAAAATTGCAAGAAGAAGATCCTTCTTTAAAAAAATTCTTCATTCTTGTGAAGAAAGGTGATCCGAATCAGGATACAAATAGAAAATCTTGGATTGCAATGAGAAACGGCGTACTTGTACGTATGGTACAAGATTCGACTACGTCGGCACATTCGCAAATTCTTGTTCCCAAGAGCATGAGAGTGCAAATATTGCAACATGCTCATGACTCGCAATGTGCTGGACATATGGGTTTTTCCCGTACGAAGTCGAGAGTCCTTGCGGCTTTCTTTTGGCCTTTTGTCAACAAGGACATTCGTATTTACTGCCGATCATGCAAGGTATGTCAGGAGGTCAAATCTAGAGGACCACGACATGCTGCGCCTATCCAGGCTGCTGACATTCCTATTCGGCCGTTTCAGAAAATGGCCATAGATATTATTGGCCCTTTTAAGGTCAAGTCGGCCAGAGGACATCAGTTCATCCTTACATGTGTCGATATGTGCACACGTTGGCCAGAGGCTATTCCTCTTAAGAGCATATCTACTACAGATATCGCAGATGCTCTTTGGTTGATATTTTCTCGCTTGGGGTTCCCCAGAGAAATATTGTCAGACCATGGCACTCAACTCATATCTGACACTATGTCACAGGTAATGTCTACCTTACATATTGAACGATCTCTCAGTAGTATCTACCATCCTATGTCTAATGGGTTAGTTGAGCGTCTGAATAGAACGCTCAAGACTTTGCTTCGTAAGATAACTGAAGATCATCCTCAAGATTGGGACAGGGTTTTACCCGCGGCTCTCTTTGCCTATAGAGAAGTCCCTAATGAACACACAGGATTTTCTCCCTTCGAACTTGTCTTTGGCGCGCGTCCGCGCGGCCCTATTCTTTATTACACGATCTCATCACTGCCGATGATATTAGCGATGAAACTCAATCCTCATATGAGTATGTCATTGCTCTTAGACAAAAGATCATTGAGGCATGTAAGCTAGCAACTGCTTCATCAGAAATTGCTAAAGAGAAGGCAAGGCAGTTTGCTAACAAGAATAGATGTCTACGACAACTTTGTCCAGGTGACAAAGCATTCGTCCTACTCCCCAGTAGGGAAAATAGACTTCTTATTGCATGGAAAGGTCCGTATGCAATAGTCTCTCGGATTTCCGATGTTGACTATGTGGTCGATATTGATGGAAAGCATAAAACTTTCCACATAAACATGCTTTCGGAATTTCACGAACGTCCGGACTATTTGCTGCCTATTTTCCAGGCAACGGATGATGCTCCTGCACCTCACGGTCATTATTCATCCCTGTCTGTCATACAGGATGAGGAATCTACCTTCTCTGATGTCAATCTTCCCCTTCCAGTGGTTCCATTACATTCCACGGAATCTTGGAAAAACGTTTCTGTTTCTCCTAATCTTTCTGGTGACGAACATCGACAAGTCTCGTCGATGTTACAAACATTTCAGGATGTTCTCACTGACATTCCTGGACACACAGATGTCATAGAACATGACATAATTCTTACCGACAATAATCCAATTAGGGTTAGGCCTTATCCTATCCCTATACACTTTCAGTCGCAAGTGGAAAAGGAATTGGATGAAATGATTCAATTAAATATAATTGAACCATCGACTTCACCATATTCTTCTTCCATGGTTATTGTCCGGAAGAAGGATAAGAACATACGAATTTGCGTTGATTATCGCAAATTGAATCAGGTCACAAAGTTCGATGCTGAACCGATGCCTTTGTTAGAAGATCTACTGATTAGACTTTCTAATTCTAGATTCTTCACTAAACTTGACTTGTCTAAAGGTTATTGGCAAGTGCCTTTAGCAGAGCATGCCAAACCTCTTACTGCTTTTTCTACACCTAGGGGTCTATTTCAATGGAATGTTATGCCTTTTGGTCTCATGAACGCCCCTGCCACTTTCGTTCGCATGATGCGTCGAATTCTGTCACATCGATCGGATGTCATCGCATACTTAGATGACATCTGTCTCTTCAGTGATACCTGGGAAGATCACTATTTAGGGTTATATGACTTACTGTCCACTCTACGTGAGAATAATTTGACAGCAAAACCTTCTAAAGCTTTTGTTGGTTTTGGTGAAATCTCTTTCCTGGGTCATCGTGTTGGTCATGGTCTCTTGAAGACAGAAGACCACAATACTTCCAAAATACTGAACATCTCTGTTCCTAAAACGAAGAAACAAGTTAGGAGTCTCTTAGGTTTAATTCAATTTTATGGGAGATTTATTCCAAATTTATCTTCGATCATGGCACCTCTCTCAACATTGTTGAAGAAAGGTTCGCCTAATCTGGTCCGTTGGTCTGAAGAATGCCAATCTTCACTAGACCAAATCAAGAATATATTTTCTTCTCCTCCCATCCTAAGATTACCTACTCTTGATAGGACTTTTGTTCTTCGAAGTGATGCTTCATCCACTGGGATTGGAGCAGCACTGATGCAAGAATATGCAAATACTCTGCATCCTGTTATGTACATTTCTAGAAAACTAAATGCGGCAGAGAGGAACTACTCGGTTTTAGACCGTGAGTTGTTAGCGATGGTTTGGTCAATTCTAAAACTACAAAGATTCCTCCTGGGCGCACATTTCATTCTAGAGACTGATCAGAAAGCTCTTACAGCTATTCAGACTAAGAATTTGAAGAGTTCGAGATCCACTCGATATGCTATAGCTCTTCAACCTTTTCACTTCACGGTACGAGCTATCCGTGGTGCGGATAATGTGATGGCTGACATTTTGTCTAGATGCCCACATGACTCCAACTAATACTTCTGTCCTATATTTCCATATATTACAGAGTCATAACACACCTATATTACTACAATAGATTAGCACATCTGTACTCACTTTATATGTACACACTATCGTGCTTTGTTATCATCTTCTTCTGTTCGTTTTTTAAGATGATAGAGGAAGACTGAGTGGTTAATATAAGGGCCGTTAGTTTACTAAACAGCCACAATTATTAATAATGTATTGTACCTTATGAAGCATATTAGTTATTAATTAGCATTATATTGCTTGTACTTTCTCAGAATGTCATTGATGAGCTGAGGACTTACCTTACTATTATCAAGCATGACGAGTTCTAGATTGTGTACTTACCCTCGGAATGCCAGAGGATATGTCCTGGATCGTCATGTAGTTTAACTTTACTATGTACTTATGTCATTACATGTCAAATAATGTACTATTTAAATTTTCCTATCAGATTTGTACATCCATTTTTAAAGACAATATTAGATTATGCTATTTAATAATGTCTATGGTAACTTGCATACGTATATTGTGTTTACATGCTAACGTGATGTGTGTTGGTGACACCTCCCCGATGTGAATATTTTTTGAGACATATTTATTTTTCTGTTGAGGTATATCCTCACCAGACACTCTATATTTAGCCTCATGTTAGGCAATTTAATTAATTATCAGCGCATAATTCGTGCGTTTTGAGCCGCTTATCGCATGCTCTTTGATATTTAAAAAAAAAAAAAAATATGTTCCACATTTTTTTTTTATCGGGAGGAGGTGGTGATATGTTGCGTGAGAAATTCTCGCAACATCGTTTTATTACGATATATATATTTTATAACGCAAGGGCAACAACTGCTTGAAATTTATAGTCACTTTTCTCGGTAAGCAGCTGTCTCCTCGCGTTGGTATTGAATGCAGTTAAGTTTGCTATGCTAGGCCGTTTTCTCAGACAAACGGTTGGCAACCTGTTGGGTTATCCTTTTAAGGTAATCATTCTTACGCTGGTTCGTAGTAAAGGTCCTTGCGTCTTAAGTTCTGAGCTGTGGTCATTTTCTGCTGGACTGCGCATGACTGGTCTTGCTTTTTGGTCGATCGATTTCCGCCCACCAGTCAGTCGAGTGAGCGATTTTGAATAGCTAGGGGGATGCCTCGCTGAAGAGGGGATCTCCGCTATTTTTTTGTTCTGTCAGGAATGTGAAGTCCTCTTAATGGATATTTCGTTTATTCGAGATAATACCTCTAGTGTATTTCCACATGCCGGGGAGGCGTAATATTTCTGTGTATTTCCTGAGGGCAAGGTAAATTAACCTTTCATTAACTCTATCGATTTTTGGTCGTGAGCGATTTTTGATTGATAGCCTGTCTTCGGAAGGCGTCGTCACGAGATGTTTTTCCCAGCTGACATGTCGCTGTATTGTACTGCATCGGTTGATGCATGTCCCAAGGACTATTACTTGCTACTTTGTTACATGAACTAGGTTTGAAAACCTTTGTTATCTAGAGGATATTTTTGAGGACATTATTTATACTTCAGCAGACGTGCCTGTCTTGCTGAAGTCAGATTAAGGAGAGTGAACTGATCTCATACATCTGGTTATCTCCTGGCTGTTATAGAAAAGGATGGAGTTTTTCACCTGACTACATTTACAGCACTATGAAATATAACATGCATCTGACTCATCATTGTAATGCTGTCTACCGTCCATTGCTGTATTGAATGTTGCTGTGATAATTACTGTTTGATGTGCCTACATATTCGCGTAACCATTTTGTCACTGTGGCGTCCACAATAAATAATGAAGAAAAACGTCATCGGCTGTTGCAAGAATCATTGACTTTATACGTCGTGAGTTTACTGACGTTCTAATGTGGATTGCCCTGTTATTTTGTATGATCATTGTTTGTCTGAACACCTCTGCACACTTCACAAAACCAGAACACGGGCACCATCACTCAACCCATGGTGCACGCATCATTTGGCGGCCAATTACTCAATCATAATATAAATTGGACGTCATCAATCACATACCAGGAACATGAGGGAGGATGAAAGGAAGTGTTTTACTGCATTGATTAAGATATCACTTGGTATTTTTCCACAAAACCTAATAACTTTATGGAGGCGAATCGTGGACAAATAGCTCTAACTAAGGATTTGAAGGAAAATTGTATTCACAGTGAACTGAATTGTATTAATGCAGACTTGATGTGATCTGTGCGTCTACCTGCACTCCATTGTCTGAAAACTATCTCTCATCTCCTACTTCTGTGATAGGGAGATAGAGATAGGCAATACAGTTGTGAAATTAAATATATTTTCAGGTTACATCCTGCAATTAATTGCCACCTTTAGGAGCCAGACTCCACTATAGGATTCAGAGGTGCGAGTGCCCCTTAATGATACAGGGCCGGTCACCCAGATCCAAAAGCCTGGATGAGACAGTCTTCTTGCCAGACCCAAGGTGGAACAGACAATCAAATCAAGACCCCAAGCTAAGTAGCCACCCAAAGCTACTGTATAGTTTATCACAGGATCACAACAAAGTAGATAGACTACGATGAATAAACAGTGCATTTTAGCTAGGCAAACGTCCTAGTCAGTGGTTACTTAATTCCAATAACTGTGAAGAAGATGAAATAAATCATAAAGTACAGACAGTCTAAACCTACAGTGATTTCAGCCGAGAAAGGAGAACGTTCATACAAAGATAAAAAAACTGTAAATAATTTTAACGATTTGCAAGTGTTTTTATTTATTTAATTTTGTAATCAACTTTTGAATTCAGTGAAAGATTTTCAAAAGAAAAGAAAACGTGTAAAAATAAATTGTAAATATTTACCAGCAGACTTACTTAAATTCTTTAAGTTAAGTTACAGTTTCTGTTGGTAGATAGTTAAGTTATTACCCCTAGCAGAGTTATTAATAATAATAATACAATTAACAGAGGAGGATCTGGAGAGGGAACACGTAGGGACTTAGAGTAATACATTACCATCTTCTCTAGGAACTTATACAGTTTGATCCTACCTTTGATGTCTATACACCCTTACTCTTTCAGAGAAGGGGGTATTTCTTATAAGACCAGACACTTATCTGGCACTATCCTGGTATCACCTGATACAATTTTGTGTACAGGATATCTTATTCTTTCAATAACTTCAACCCTCTCGTGACACTGGAGGCTCGTCCGGGATTTCATTTATCAACCTGGGGTCTTTTCTTTGAGACATTCAGTCTTATAGTACTACTTACATCCTCTGAGTTAGCAGTAGGAGTAAAATTTAATAATAAAATAAATTTTAGTTAAAAAAATAAAACTACATAAAGCATTTTGAAGTACCATTAAGAACAAAAGAAAATTGTGGTGACTGGAAACACTGACAGTGATCTTTTAATTAATTAGATTTGTATTAATTAGTGGTTGATTGGTAAATAGAGTGTTTAAGAGTCTGCAAGTTATTAGTGTATGAGTATGGCAGACTTGGCAAAGTTTAGATCTGCTACAGTGCTGTCGGTAAAGGAGTTTGGGTTAAGTGGGGAGGCTCTTATTCAATATGTCACTACCGAGTGTGACAAGTTTATAGAAAGAGAAGATAAGAAGTTGGAAACAGAAAGAAGATTACAAATAGAAGCTGATAGGAAGGCTAAGAAACTAGAAGCAGAGGCTGAAGATAAGAGATTACAAATAGAAGCTGATAGGGAAGCTAAGAAACTACAAGCTGAAGCTAAGAGGTTGCAAATAGAAGCTGAGGACAGAAGACAGGCTGCTATGCAAAACTTGGAAAGGAGGACCAGGAGGATTATGAAATCTTGAAGCAGGCATTACTGGTTCGATATGAAAAGAACTCAGAATTTTATAGGAAGAAATTCAGAAATGCTAAGCTACTTTCTGGAGAAACCTATCACCAATTCTCCGCCAGATTAGAAACCTATTTGGAGAAGTGGACTGCTCTGGGAAAATGTCAGGACCTAAAAGAAATGGTCATGATGGAACAAGTGAGAGAGTCTATGCCTCCAGACATGAGAAAATTTCTTATGGAACAAGGTGCAGAGAGATTGGGGGAGATTTTAACAGTTTCTGAGAAATATCAGGCAGCTCAGAAAGAGATAGCAGGAATTAAGAAGAAGCAAGGAGAAAGTAGTAGGCCACCCCAAACCAGAATTAGTATGATAATAGGGACCAACAACAACACAGATACAAACAAGGTTATGACAAACCTAAATATGACCAAAGAGACAGGAACCATCAGGTACAAGATAAGAAACCCTACAGACAGGGAGATAAGTGGTACAAAATTTGCAAAATGAACAACCACAATACACTGGAAGTTGTAAGAAAGTCCCTCCATATCACGCTGCATGCCTTATAACAGTGGACAAGGGAAGGAAGGAACTGACAGACAGTCAGACAAACCTCCATCATCCCCCCACATGTAAAGAAGTAATATGTAACGGCACTAAAATAAGGTGTCTGTATGATTCAGGATTAGAATTTGACTCAGTCGTGAGCGCCGCCTCAATAAACCACAGAAAAAGTGGAGATACAAGGGGCATTAAAAGGAACCGCCACCATGACACTTCTCATAGCAAGGATCAATGTCAGAACTCGCTACGTGGAAGGAGTGATTAGTGCAGCAGTGTGTGATGATCCTAGTTACCCGCTGGTGATAGGAAGGAGATATGTCTTCTTGGGTACCCCAATAAAACCCGTGATCATGGCAACGCTCCAGACCAGGTCTAGCCCTAAGAAGGCGGAGGGACCTCCACTAAATATTCATCCGAAAAAGATGAAAAAGGCCCAAGCTAAAGATAGCACCTTAAAACCTTGCTTTGGTAAATTGCCAAACAGCCATAACCCCCCCCCCCCCTAAGAAAGGAGTTTTATTTGAATGATGGAGTGCTTTACAGGAAATCTGGAGCAGGACAAAAGGGGCATGGACAGTTAGTACTGCCATTGAGTTATAGGGACAAAATTATGGAACTAGCACATATTGTATCAGACGGTAGACATATGAAAATCGGTACCACCTGCCAAAGGCATCTGTGAATCATTATTGGCCAGGCATTGCTGAAGACATAGCTCAGTATGTGACTGCTTGTGCTCAATGTAGCAAGGTGAATCCCACACGTTGGGAAAATCAACAGGACCTAGGAACGCATTGGGGCGGACGTAGGCCTGAAAATAAAAAGGTAGACATAGTGGATAGGACAGCACCTTCTCACAAAGTCTTCCACGAAACCAGTTACCATGGCAACTCTCCGTGTTGTACAGAGAGGGGACACAACCCATCCCATACCGACAATCTGTTCGGAATACCAGGAACTGGCTATAAATAGAACTGTGGTTAGGCAGCCACCTTTGATAACGAAACCACGGGGAATCCCCAAGAAAATAGGTAGTGGACGATTGGTTTGTGTGACCCAATTGACTGATGCAAAGCCAACTCCACTATACGGCTATTTACATTAGCATTAGAAAGGGTTCCGGCAACATTGGTAGTTGACCTGCCCATACACAGTCCATTGGAAGTATTTACACGGACATGGGCTGAGATTATATATATATAGCAATGCTAAAGGGAGAATTGATTTCTTGGTGCAGGAAAATTCATTTCCCCATATGAATTATATTATATCGCCAGGGAGGTTTAGCTGAGGAAACCCCCTGGTGAACATAGACTCTGCCGGGATTACAGGAAATTAAAGGATATAACAGAGTCACTAGTGAATCTAAGTAAAGGGTATTACCAGATTCCCGTCTAGCCTGAGATTAGACCATTGCTGGCCTTTAGCACTTCGGAAGCGGCACTATGAGTTCCATATGTTGCCTTTTGGGTTGAGGAATACTCCGAGTGTTTTATCCAGGATGATGAGGAAATTATTGGATCCCTTACGAAAACCAACTATCACCAATTTTATGGGTGACATCCTCATAACAACGGAACTTTTGAGGAATATCTATCATCTCTGGACATGTTATTGGACAGACTCAGAGAGGTGAAAAAGGTGAATGTTAGTGATAATCAGCAATTAGACAGGCAGCAGCACCTGTGCTGTTTATTTACACAACAGGAGGTGAGTTATCCCTGGATCTCAGAATGTTGGGGCAGATTTCTTAAGTAGGCACCCACCTGAAGGAAACCAGGAGAGTAGGAAGGCAGAGTGAACCCCATATTGGGAGAATGCCGTGATTGTGAATCCAGATAGGAAGCTTCAACAGAGGGTTTACGCTTTTTAATGGGGAGGCTATTGTCGTGAGTTGGTCTGTTTTCACAACACGTCCTTCTGTGTACTCTGCCGAAACCGCGCGCCATACTTTATGATAACTGCTTGATACACTGACCAATCAGAAGGTACCGTTCTGCCGTGTTTACAAAAGCATTGAACAGACAAAATGGCTAGGACTAATCCGTGCAACCGAGTGAAGGATGCCATTTAATTACATAAGTAGGAAAGAAGTACTACCTGGAATAGGTCTCTAATTCTACAATGGGAATGTTGCTCTACACGTCTGTGCGGAGACTTTCACGACCAGTAGTATAGGACGGGAGAAATCTTTGGTTGAATGCATCGAGGCCTCAGGTTTGTCCATAATTTGGCGGTTTAAAGTACGCATAGAAAAAAATGCATTTAGGAAAGTAACAGATTAGTAGCTAGGAAGGTGTAGAATAATACAGAGCGTATTTAAAGCATTAGATGAAGAAAATCGCTCCAGGAATAACGTAGATAAATAAAATCATAGGATCTGGAGAGGGAACACGTAGGGACTTAGAGTAATACATTACCATCTTCTCTAGGAACTTATACAGCTTGATCCTACCTTTGATGTCTATACATCCTTACTCTTTTCAGAGAAGGGGGTATTTCTTATAAGACCAGACTCTTATCTGGCACTATCCTGGTATCACCGGATACAATTTTGTGTACAGGATATCTTATTCTTTCAATAACATCAACCCTCTCGTGACAGTATGGGGGATCGCAACCTCCTGATGTCAAAGGCATAACTACAGAAACCACTGCTGTAATAGCACTTGTATGCTTTTATGCAAGCTTTCTGCAAGGGAACCAACTGTAGTGGTGGTTACTTGCTTCATAAGAAGCAAAAAAGGGAAACATTCTTTCACATAAGGGAGGGAAACCCGAGGCCTATTAAGAAACATTCTTTCAACTGCACATTAAAAAAAAACATTAAATGACCGCGTGTGTCGACTAACTACTGTAACTATTGTGTAAATAACTGGATCAGAAAAGTACATGACTTGTTAGACGTACTGTGAGCATTCCATACTGGACGTCAGGTTGTCATTCTCATGCGATGACCCTGCATCAGAGTCTCCTGAACTGTCACCTGGACTACGACGGCAGGAAGCGTTGTATCCATCCAGTACATTGCCTGCGTTGCCTAAGCAATTAAAAAAAAACAACAGCAATGACAGATATGAATTCGATTACAGATATTGTAGCCTTTGTGGCGGTATTGTCTGCACTGCTCTGCAAGAGTGGTCCAACAATTGCCAACCTTAGAGTATAACAAAGATATCAACCGTCACTCAAGATTGCTCTTGGCAGATATATAAATAGAAGAATGATGCTCTTACTCCAGGGAGCCTCACAGGATATTTTAAAGTAAAGCAAGCATAACAACTGGGATAATCTAAGCTGTCATGAACTTATTATTCTCCCGCCCCTTTTGTGAGGAAATATTAACTCTTTTCTGAGCCCCCAACTGAAGATAATTCAGCAACTATTAATTTAATAGCTCTATAGGGTTGTGTATTTAAAACACAATGAGTCAAACGGATGCAGACATACAATTCACTCAATAGTGATTAATCCAACTACAGATTTATAATAATAATAATAAATTCTTTAAGCACCAAACACGGCGCATAAGGCAGAAACCAGTGCTCTCCAGGTTGTTCGTTGTGACGCCACTCCTCTTAGCTCTTGCACATTATTTAGGCCCAACGTTCTTCCTTCTCTTATTATTGTTCTTCTGAGTGTTTCTTTTGGTCTTCCTTTTTTCCTCTTACCCTCAGGAACCCAAGTGAGCGCCTGTAGTGGTATTCTGTTGTTTTGCATTCGTAGGACATGACCGATATATGACCATCGTCTTTTCCTTATATAGTCGGAGACATATTTCTGCCTAGAGTCTTCTCTTATTTGTCGATTAGTCTTGAATTCTTTCCAACTGATGTTCATGAGTTTTCTAAGACATTTGTTCTCGAATGTATTCAGCTTGTTCTCCAATGATTTTGTTATTTTCCAACTCTCACAGCCGTATGTTAACACTGAGATAACATGTGAATTAAACAGACGAAGCTTGGTATGTATATTCAATGATCGTAATTTCCAAATGTTAGATAATCTATTGAAGGCGCTAGCTGCCAAAGCAATTCTAGTATGGATTTCTCTTGTTGTGTCACCATCCTGAGTCATTTTACTGCCTAAATAATTGAAACTTTCAACTTTCTGTAGTTTTTCCCCGTTCAAGATGATATCAAAGGTCTCGTTAGAAAAGTTCATAGCTTTAGTTTTAGAGGCATTTATTTGGAGACCTATTTTAACCGAGAGATGACACAAATTATTTATTGCTTCTTCGGATTGTCTTGGTGTTGAACTTAAGAATGCTACATCATCTGCGAAATCCAGGTCCCCCAGGAATTTTTCATTTGTCCATTTTATACCCAATTGTTCATTGTGGGTATAGTTTCTCATAACCCAATCAATAGCTATTCCAAAAAGTAGTGGTGACATAATACAGCCTTGTTTCACCCCTGTTTCTACTGTAAACCATTCTGTATTCCCTTTATTTGTTCTAACACAACATCTTGCATTGTCATATAGCGCTTTGATTATATTCACATATTTTGTTGGAAAACCATAGATTGTAAGTATCTTCCACAATGATGGGCGGTGTAGACTATCAAAGGCTTTTTGAAAATCGACGAAGGTGATAATAAGTGGCGATTGCCTTTCCACTGATTCTTCTATAATTGTTCTTAGTGTGAATATTTGATCAATACATGATCGTTTCGGCCTGAAACCCGCTTGTTCTTCTCTGATCTTTTCGTCAGCATGCAATTTAAGTCTTTCTAACATCATGCAACATAATAATTTTCCAGGTACCGATAATAGAGATATACCACGCCAGTTATTACAGTCTGATAGATCACCTTTCTTCGGTAACTTTACAATAATACTG
Source organism: Oreohelix idahoensis (assembly GCA_024509875.1). NCBI lineage: Eukaryota > Metazoa > Mollusca > Gastropoda > Stylommatophora > Oreohelicidae > Oreohelix > Oreohelix idahoensis. The sequence goes on from JAMPIV010007752.1 coordinate 51,146, forward strand.
TCTTTCCATTGTTGTGGTGGTTGTTCTTCTCTCCATACTTCATTTATAATATCTAAAATTCTCAAGAGGTTGTTGTCATTAACTGCTTTAATCATTTCCCCTGAAATTTCGTCAACTCCAGCAGCTTTAAAATTTTTTAATCTTTTAACGGCTTGTTTGATCTCGTCCAGCGTGAATTCATCGCAAGTTATTGGCAAGGTGGTTGTGGGTGTTTCATTATTAAAATCAGGTGTTACTGTTGGTGGTGGTCTGTTTAGCACCTCCAGATTTATAGTTACAGATAAATAGGTTTAATAACCACTTATGGGTCAACAATGTAAAATAAATAAAGTTGTTTATAAGAAATGAAGCACCATTTATGGTTAACAATGTAAAATAAATAAAGTTGTTTTTAAGAAATGAAGCACTGATATTTTTATCATTGGACAATCTAAATTATAAGCGGATATTTTTAAGAAAATCAAATTGTAAGTGTCCATTGGTTGCGCTGTTATGGTACTCAGCTTCCGATGTGAGGATGGTTGGCGTCTGCTTCAGCCGCTGTTGGTTCCCACGGGTGCCATGGACTGGTCTTTCTCTTGAATAGTCAAATCTGGTGGTTGTAGCACGTCCCATGTAGTATCGCTGGGTAACTACAAAGGTTGTCAGAGTCTTCGAGACCCGTCTGATGTTGGTACCTAGCGTCGACTGCTGGCAACCTGTACCACAAACTACGAGGGAAAAAAATGCCTCTGTTGAGTATTGGGTCTCTTGATATGAGCATCAGGCGACCTCCACTTCCATTCATCTCTTCATCTTCCTCAGAATTTTACCCTCCCTGGGCATTAATTTTACACCAAATGAGTCAGATGAAAGTGCTTTTAGACAGCGGAAGGCTACAAAATAAATATGCATAAACATACATATAATAATTCCTAAAGTGTTAGTATAATAAATATATACACCATGATATTATCATCCACTCCCTGCTCTCTATAGACCTTGGGGCACCTATGCTGTTGGTTTCATGTGAAGAAACACGCACGAAGCAGTCACCAGCTCTTGCAGGGTGGTTCATGTGTCAAGTTATATGCAGTGATGAAGTAGCCAGCCTCATATGCAACTGTACATCCACAAGCAAATTATACATGTCAAAATGCAAATATAAAATGATAAAATGTACTTATTACAACTTAAACCGATATCGGATGAACACATACTTTTTGCACAGGAAACGTCGGAATTATTGTCGGGCAACTGTTTAAATTGCCGTATACTATCAGGTGTGGTAGGTGTCTAACTGGGTCTACTTGAAGTAGATCCTAGAACTTAAGGCGCAAAGCGGTGACTCTGGAGTTACGCCCTTCTATTCTTAGAATTCACTTCCAGTCCCATGACCTGTTTTAAATTGGGGTGATGCAGTTCCGTCTTCCTGGCTGTTTATAATTTATCCTTGCCCAAATAGGAAGTCAGTGAAGTAGTCCTTCACAGCTGTATGTCATAAGCGAAATATTCGCCCACAAACCCATCTTGCTTCGTCGAGGAGAGATCCGATCAGAGCAGTCTATCTTAGCATTTTCATGCAATACCAACCATCATCAAGGCGTTTGATATTTGTTGGGGTTTATCCCCCTTCCTCTTATGTAGAACATTACTACATGACAACATATAAGATATTGCCCTTTACATCGTATTTTCAAACTCCATGCCCATATACGGTCTTGCCACTTCCGTTGTTACTTCTCTTACTTACTTACTTAGTCGTTCCCCTTCTACCGTGAGGTGTAGAGGTGTGGCGTGAGGTTTTATTTGGCTCTAGGGTCAGTATAGTACTGACAATTACAGAAATAGAATTTCTGCAGAAAATGGTGAAGTCCCAGTGTCTGAGAGAACTACTGGTATCACAAATTAGTTACGGCTGTGAATGTTCTGATCTCGAAAAATTAGTAGAGAGGAGACCGACATAACCTGCCACCTCCGCTGTGTAACTAACTGTGATATTAAAAAACCAAGGAAACAGATTTTACTTAACAATGATAAAATTGACAAGTCTTCAAATACAATTTCCTTATTATTTATTTAGTATATACACTATCTACTCTTGTGCTGAAGGGTGAATGTTGAAAAATGGAATGTAATGAATTTGTAAGTTTACACATGATTTACAAATATTTATATTTATATAGATATGTAAATATATTACAACAAGTTTTCCAATTATAGGAACAAAAATTATATCAGCTGTGCTGTTATTCAATTATAGTACATGTATCAGCTGTGCTGATAATTACGTATAATTTATCAGCTATAATCTTATTATTGTCTCTTGCTACGCTAATTCACTTTCTCGTCACTGACACTAGCTTTTGCTCACAATGCCGACAGAAATGGTACTAATGTGTACTCATTTCTTAAAAGGTCTGTCCTTCTTGGTTTGGTTGACACAAAACACCCGCTGATGGTCGTTTCGTTAGCCCACCCAAGACTGAGGGGGACTAAAGAGGTTGATCCTGTGCAATCACTGTGCTCCTGCGACGTTCCAGGCAGCTGGATTGACACGACATACGACCTCAGGTTTGATGACACGAATAAACCTGTAACAAGGAAAAATAGGGGCTAATTTCTGTCCTCAAGCCCACCTATTTCTATTGTATATGATATGAGCGTGTCTCAGTGTCTGCATGTAGGATGAATGACAACATGGCTCAGTATGATTTAGCAATAGCGAGACAAGACAGGTGTCTACTTGCAAAACATTCTTTCTGATAAACTAAGGCATGGATACATTCAATAATATAAATTCAATACATGAATACATCCAATAATATAAATTCAATACAGGAATACATCCAATAATATGTACACCTAGGTGTGCTACAACCATTTCCTTCCCCCCTAGAATATACCAGGCCCTCTCTGACAAGTGCTATAATATATCCTAACAATAACGTTATGTTCTTATGATAGGAGTATATGAGACGAGGACTGTTTGGTTACATTCCAGGTGGGAGTAATCTGAGACAATAAACTGAAGTTATAGGAGACAATAGATTGAGTTAGATGAGACAATAGATTGAGTCCTAACAAGGACTGTTTTGGTTATATTGCATTGGTCTGAGAAAATAGATTGAAGTTATAGAGACAATAGGTTGAGTCCTAATAAGGACTGTTTTGGTTATATTGCAGTTGGTCTGAGAAAATAGATTGAAGTTATAGGAGACAATAGGTTGAGTCCTAACAAGGACTGTTTTGGTTATATTTCAGTTTGGAGTTATCTGAGACAATAGACTGAAGTTATAGGAGACAATAGATTGAAGTATGAGTCTTATTAGTCTTTGTCTATTCAATCATATTAGGAAATACAATCATTATACCTAATACCCTTAAGATACAATCAGTAACCTGATACGTTCATATTGAAACAATTTATATAAAATATATACAGGTGTAGGTAGTATAATGACACACAACAAATACCCACATTATATACCTGCTGAAGGCCTATTTTCCTAAAGGTTATCGTAAATATATTTACCCTCTAAGATTCAAACAGGCCAGTTTTTGACTCGACTTAGCGAAGCAGGCTGCAGGTCGATGCCCTCAGGTAAGCTATAAATCAAAGCTGACAGCTCCTCTCTTCAGTCGGTCGTCTCTGGCTTCGTGGTCGGTGATGTGTGCTTATGCATAAAATCAGCCCTATTATATAGGCAGGTAAAATAACTTCTACTAGTAAAGGAAAGCGTTTGGTTGGTTCCTGGCGGAGCAAGCTGATTGGTTTCCTGCAGTTTCGTCGTTTGCTCGTACAGCCTAATTTTATTCAGTTTTCTTCCGCCATCTTGCGTGAACAAGATGGCCATGACACACATCCGAAAAAAACAGGGCTTAAGTTTTTCCTGGTTTAACTTCTTGTAATTTATTCCGGCTCAGCAACTGTGCGTTGATTGGCTGGGGCAAATTTGTATCCCGACATAATGATTTAACAAAGTAGTGGGGTTACACACATTCGTTTCACGACATAGCCCCATCCTTTCCTAGCTGTGACCTGTCATAGCTGAAGTGTAAACACCTGCTGTAGTTAATCATTTTGCGTCTGTCCTTCCAGAGTAATAGGGTGTCGACTTAAAAAATCAGCTCCTACATTGTCTCTTCCCGGAATGTAATTCACGGTAAAGGAATAAGGCGCCAGAAGCAGACTCCACTTTAACAATCTCGAATTTAACTTTTTAGATGCAGCCAAGAAAGTTAAAGGTTGGTGATCGCTTTGGACAATGAAGTGTGTCCCATACAGGTAAGGTGAAAATTTGTCGATGGACCAAATTAGAGCCAAACATTCTTTCTCTATGGTCGAGTAGTTCAACTCAGCTGCATTCAGCTTCCTACTGGCGTAGGCGACTGGTAAAAGTTCCTCCGGCTGGGCTTTTGATTTCTGCAAGAGAGTTGCACCAATACCTATACTGCTAGCGTCCGTCCTTAATACAAATTCCTGTGTGATATCGGGTAGCGTAAGGATTGGTTTGCTGGTGAGTTTTGCTTTTAGCTCTGTTTAAGCTTTTTCACAATCAGCATTCCATTGGATTTTGTCAGGCTGTCCTTTCTTAGTTAAGTTAGTTAATGGTGCACACAGAGAGTTAAAGTGGGGTATGTACTTCTGATAGAACCCACATAATGACACGAATGATCTCACATCTTTCTGGGTGCCTTCTTTAACTTCTCTATATTCTTTGGGTCAGGAGACATATGACCTGTAGAAATCGTGTGACCTAGGAATTCCAACTCCTTACACCGATATAGCACTTGGTTGGACGTGCAGTCAATCCAGTGGCTCTCAGTCTGTCAAACAACATGGAGAGCGCTACTATATGCTCTTCAAATGTGTTTGTAGCAACAAGAATGTCATCCATAAAATTAGTGATATGGGGATTTTGTAGAGGTTCCAACAATTTCCTCATCATTCTTGAAAAGATACTTGGAGAATTTTTCAGCCCAAAGGGTAGTACATTAAACTCGTAGTGTCCGTCTGATGTACTAAATGCCAGCATTTTCCTAACTTCTGGTTTCACTGGTATTTGGTAGTATCCCTTGCTTAGATCTACCTTCGATAAATACCTAGCCTTACTCAGTGTAGAGAACAGCTGGTTGGTGTCAGGTAATGGGTCCACCTGAGATTCAGTGATCTCATTAAGCTTCCGGTAGTCAATACATAACCTGTGTTCACCACTAGGCTTCCTTAATAGCACCACACTAGAGCTATAGGGAGATTCAGACTTTGAAATAATTTTCTCTTTTAAGAGATAGTCAATCTCATTCTTGAGTGCTTGTGCTTGCTATTGTTCAGTCCATGTCCGCAGCAATGCTTCCAGTGGACTGTGTATGGGGATGGCAATACAACAACATTGCCGGACCCACACCTATTTCTATTGTAAGGGGCAGTATACCGAAGTGGGGCCTGTCTCCATCAACTGTGTGGTACAGCCCTGGTTCCTACCTCCTTTGGTTCGGGTTTGTTTCTGCAGCTTTTTTAATACTGGTTGCTGACTAACCAAATTTTCCAAAGGATCCAGGCCATGGTGTTCCGACAAATATCTAGTCGGGGTGGGATGTCTCTCGTCCCCTCTCTGTACAATACGGAGAGTTGCCATGGTTACTGGTGTAACAGTAGACTTGGTTTGATTTTGTTTTCTCTTTATCACTGCATCTACCTGTTGTTTTCTCTGGTGTATTTTCTTTGTGGGCCTACGTCCGCAACAATGCTTCCCTAGGTCCTGTAACTGGTCTACACTTCTGAATGAGGTTACCTGGTTACATTCTGAACAGGATTTCATATACCGACTTATGTCTTCAATTATTCCTGGCCAGTAATATCGCAATGCTATATTTTGACCAGTGGCCCCTTTTCCTCTGTGGCCACTGCCTGATGTAGCATGCTCTTGCTCCATAATTTCCTCCCTATAGAATTTTGGCACTACCAGCTGTCCATGCCTTTTAGGTCCTTTTCCAGCTTGTCTGTAGAGTAGGTCATTTTCCATATAGTAGTCTCCTTTCTCTGGAGGGTTATGGGCTTTTGGCAATTTGCCAAAACAAGGCTTCAATGTGCTGTCTGAGCCTTTTTCATCTTTGTACGATGAATGTTTATTGGATCTCCCTCCTCCTTTTTGGTGCTCGACCTGGGATGGTTTGCTGCCATGACAACAGGTTTTATTGGGTCACTCAAAAAGACATATTTACATCCTTTTACCAGCGGGTATATAGGATCATCACTTACTGCTGCTCTTATCACTCCTTCCACATAGCGAGTTCTCACGTTGATCCTTGCTATGGGAAGTGTCATGGTGCCGGATCCCTGCATTGCCCTTGTATGTCCACTGTTTCTGTGGTAAGTTGGTCAGGGTGCACTAGGGTTGCACTCACGACTGAGTCGAATTCCAAACCTGAATCATATAAGCACTGAATTTTAGTGCCATTACATGTCACTTCCTCACAGACAGGGGGATGATGGAGGTCATTCTGACTAACGGCCAGTTCCTTCCTTCCCTTGTTCCCTGTTGTGAGACACTTAGCGTAATAAGGAGGGTTGTTCCTTCTGCAGTCTGCAGTATTGTGGCTACTCATTAGACACGTTTTACACCACTTTCCTTCTTTCCGGTAAGGTGTCTTATCCGATCTTAGAGGGTTTTTGTCCTTTTGGTCAAATCTTTGTTTGTTCCTTGTGGTATGGTCCTTTTGTTCATATTTGGTATAGTTTTGTGATGATTTAAAGTTTTCACCCTGCTTCTTCTTATTTCCTAATAATTCTGCCTGAGCTGTTTGATATCTCTCAGCAACAGTTACAATATCTTCCAATCTCTCTGCTCCTTGTTCCATGATAAACTTCCTCATTTCTTGAGGCATGTACTCTTTCACTTGCTCCATCATTATCATTTCTTTCAGATCCTGACACTTTCCTAAACTACTCCATTTTTCCAAAAAGGTTTCCTCTAGCATATCCCTGAGAATGTGTTTAGCTGTTCGGTTATATGATTCTGAGTTCTTTTCATATCTCACAAGCACTGCCTGTTTCAGGATTTCATAATTTCTTTCAGCTTCAAATATTAAGCCCATAGGATAGTTTAAGACTCCACTTTTCTTCCCACTAAGCCATAGGTAGTGGCAAGTCTTTCGTATCTATCCAGGTACGACTCAATGGCGTCTTCTTTCTCAACAAATGGGTCCAGACCCTAGGTAATCCTTACATGTTTCTGACCACCGAAAAGCGTAATAATGCATAAAGGTTCGGTATTACCAGGTAAATGAAATCCCTACACAAAGAACTACACAGACAAGGAAAAAATTCAGTTACTTTGAATAACCAGGGAAGACACCCCCTAACAACTGACTCGCATGGTAAAGACCACTTACATGATTTACAAACTTAACGCAAATAAATTGACAGATGACCATGACGCAAAACAGTTTCCATCGAAGTATGAGACAATAAATTCATGGCCCCACTTGAGGTGCTCTGGCTGGAGCTACTCTCAGAGTGAGGTGAGCTAACACTATTATTGCCAGTAGTTGCCTGAATTTCAAGCTCTTTTAATCTCAACTGATCGTCTCTCTCTGCTTGTAATTTCCTTTCCTCAGCTTCAATTTTCTTAGCCTCATTTTCAGCCTCCCATTTCTTGGCTTCAATTTCTAATCTTTTGGTTTCTTTCTCAGCTTCCAGTCTTTTGTCTTCTCTCTCAGCTTCCAGTCTTTTGTCTTCTCTTTCAGCTTCCAGTCTTTTGGCTTCTCTTTCAGCTTCTGCTTGCAACCGCCTTTCTTCCACCTCCAATTTCTTTGCTTCTCTATCAGCCTCTAATTTCTTTGCTTCAGTCTCCAATTGCAACTTTCTTTCTTCCCTATCCATGTGTTTGTCCACTTCTGTTGTGACGTACTGAGTGAGAGCATCCCCTGTCATATTTAATTCCTTACCCATCTGCATGATCGCAGTCCTGAACTTCACTAGATCAGCCATGGCGTTACTTAGATAGGGTATGTAAATTTACTGTAACCAAATGATTGTAATTAAACTTAATTAATTTAAATGAACAAAAAATGTCCGTGCAACTTTGTGAGCATCAACTATTTACAGAGTACTAAATGGTACTCCTCCTAAGAAAACAATTTTAAAAAATCCTATTATGATTTCTCAAACAAAAAAAAAAATTTCCTTATGTTACCTATGGGTGGCACAAGATAGAGTGTAGATAGATGAATAGACTAAGTATGGCTCAAGATATACAGAAATATCCCAGGAACGAGCCCCCAGTGTGGCGTGAGGTTTTACTTGGCTCTAGGGTCAGTATAGTACTGACAATTACAGAAATAGAATTTCTGCAGAAAATGGTGAAGTCCCAGTGTCTGAGAGAACTACTGGTATCACAAATTAGTTACGGCTGTGAATGTTCTGATCTCGAAAAATTAGTAGAGAGGAGACCGACATAACTTGCCACCTCCGCTGTGTAATTAACTGTGATATTAAAAAACCAAGGAAACAGATTTTACTTAACAATGATAAAATTGACAAGTCTTCAAATACAATTTCCTTATTATTTATTTAGTATATACACTATCTACTCTTGTGCTGAAGGGTGAATGTTGAAAAATGGAATGTAATGAATTTGTAAGTTTACATATGATTTACAAATATTTATATTTATATAGATATGTAAATATATTACAACAAGTTTTCCAATTATAGGAACAAAAATTATATCAGCTGTGCTGTTATTCAATTATAGTACATGTATCAGCTGTGCTGTTAATTACGTATAATTTATCAGCTATAATCTTATTATTGTCTCTTGCTATGCTAATTCACTTTCTCGTCACTGACACTAGCTTTTGCTCACAATGCCGACAGAAATGGTACTAATGTGTACTCATCTCTTAAAAGGTCTGTCCTTCTTGGTTTGGTTGACACAAAACACCAGCTGATGGTCGTTTCGTTAGCCCACCCAAGACTGAGGGGGACTAAAGAGGTTGATCCTGTGCAATCACTGTGCTCCTGCGACGTTCCAGGCAGCTGGATTGACACGACATACGACCTCAGGTTTGATGACACGAATAAACCTGTAACAAGGAAAAATAGGGGCTAATTTCTGTCCTCAAGCCCACCTATTTCTATTGTATATGATATGAGCGTGTCTCAGTGTCTGCATGTAGGATGAATGACAACATGGCTCAGTATGATTTTAGCAATAGCGAGACAAGACAGGTGTCTACTTGCAAAACATTCTTTCTGATAAACTAATGCATCGATACATTCAATAATATAAATTCAATACATGAATACATCCAATAATATAAATTCAATACAGGAATACATCCAATAATATGTACACCTAGGTGTGCTACAACCATTTCCTTCCCCCCTAGAATATACCAGGCCCTCTCTGACAAGTGCTATAATATATCCTAACAATAACGTTATGTTCTTATGATAGGAGTATATGAGACGAGGACTGTTTGGTTACATTCCAGGTGGGAGTAATCTGAGACAATAAACTGAAGTTATAGGAGACAATAGAGTGAGTTAGATGAGACAATAGATTGAGTCCTAACAAGGACTGTTTTGGTTATATTGCAGTTGGTCTGAGAAAATAGATTGAAGTTATAGGAGACAATAGGTTGAGTCCTAACAAGGACTGTTTTGGTTATATTGCAGTTGGTCTGAGAAAATAGATTGAAGTTATAGGAGACAATAGGTTGAGTCCTAACAAGGACTGTTTTGGTTATATTTCAGTTTGGAGTTATCTGAGACAATAGACTGAAGTTATAGGAGACAATAGATTGAAGTATGAGTCCTATTAGTCTTCGTCTATTCAATCATATTAGGAAATACAATCATTATACCTAATACCCTTAAGATACAATCAGTAACCTGATACGTTCATATTGAAACAATTTATATAAAATATATACAGGTGTAGGTAGTATAATGACACACAACAAATACCAACATTATATACCTGCTGAAGGCCTATTTTCCTAAAGGTTATCGTAAATACATTTACCCTCTAAGATTCAAACAGGCCAGTTTTTGACTCGACTTAGCGAAGCAGGCTGCAGGTCGATGCCCTCAGGTAAGCTATAAATCAAAGCTGACAGCTCCTCTCTTCAGTCGATCGTCTCTGGCTTCGTGGTCGGTGATGTGTGATTATGCATAAAATCAGCCCGATTATATAGGCAGGTAAAATAACTTCTACTAGTAAAGAAAAGCGTTTGGTTGGTTCCTGGCGGAGCAAGCTGATTGGTTTCCTGCAGTTTCGTCGTTTGCTCGTACAGCCTAATTTTATTCAGTTTTCTTCCGCCATCTTGCGTGAACAAGATGGCCACGACCCACATCCGAAAAAAAACAGGGCTTAAGTTTTTCTGGTGTAACTTCTTGTAATTTATTCCGGCTCAGCAACTGTGCGTTGATTGGCTGGGGCAAATTTGTATCCCGACATAATGATTTAACAAAGTAGTGGGGTTACACACATTCGTTTCACGACAAGAGGTTTGGAAAAGAGCGCCCGACAGCTATGTTCCCCCTGGCCTGGTTCCATTCTAGTACTCGGTCCTTCAAAGATGTGTCTAATGTTGTCCTCCCTATGGACTTTTGGTCGTCCTGGGGGTCTGGATCCCTGGCTCTTTGTTTCGGATGCTTGTCGTCGTAGCCGATCTTCTCCCATTCGAATCCTCGATTTATGGCCTTAAAAAGTCTCCCAGCTGCTGCGTTTCGAGTGGCCAACTCTTCTTTGATGACTTCCTTTCGGTCTATAATAGCTCCGAGGTATTTAAAGTGGTCGACCTGCTCCAGGACCTGTTCTCCCAGCTTAATCTGATGCCTTCTTTCTTCTCGTGATATCACCATGGATTTTATTTTAGAGCTGCTTATGACCATCCCTCTCTTCTCTAGCTCTTCCTTCCAGACTTGCAGGTTGGATTGGAGATGTGCGTCTGATTTAGCAATCAGAGCAACATTATCAGCAAATGCCAGCTCTGAAACACAGACCTGTCTCATCTTCCAGTACCCCACTGAATACTTTCTTGCTCTCTCCTTACATGCCTTGATGACATCGTCCATGAGGAGTATGAAAAGATAAGGTGACAGGATATCACTTTGTCTTACACCAGTGGTGGTCCTGAACTCTTCTGACTTATGGTTTGCTGTCCTCACATAATTTCTGCAAGACTGATGGCAATCCTTTGGTAAGGCCTTGTTGCACCACGCTGCCAGTAGGACTCTTAAGAGCAAAAGGTGGTCTGATGCTCCCATGTACTTAACCATTTTTGGTGTTATACCATCACGCCCTGCTGCTTTGACCATCTTGATTTTCTCCAGTGCTGCCTTCAGTTCTTCCATCTTTATGTCATCTTTACCACCATTGGTTTTCTCTTCTGTGCTAGTGGTTATCATTTCTGATGCTTGACCTTGCTCACCATCAAGGAGTTCTGAGAAATATTCTTTCCATCTTTCCATTACTTCTTTCAGGGCAGTAAGCAATTTGCCTTGCTTGTCCTTTATAAATTTGAGAGGGCATTGTTTTTCCTTCCTCATGTTCTTTAGGGTCTTATATAATAATTTCTGGTTTTCTTGCGCATCTTTTTCTAGCTTTTCTCCCTATTCTTCCCAGGACTTCTGTTTTGCTGCAAGCACCTTGTTCTTTGCTTCTGTTCTGAGTGTCACATATTCTCTATATTTCTCTATTTGTCCTGCTGTGTGTTTAGCTTTTAAGTATTGTTTCCATGCCATTTTCTTCTCTCTTATTTTCTCTTTGACTTCCCCTGTCCACCAAGGTGTCCTCTTTCTCTTGTTCCCATGTCGGACTTCACCACATGCTTCTGCAGCAGCTGTCTTTATGATGTCCTTGAATTTAAGCCAGAGGGTTTCCAAGTCATCAGGTTGTTCTTCTGTGTTTCTCACCGCTGTCGCAATAAGCCCCTGGTATCTGGTCTTAATTTCTGGCTCCCTCAGCTTGCTTATAGGTCTTAATGCTCACTCCCCCCGTTTGTTTACTAAGTTTCTTGCGTGATGTTGGGCAGTTCCTAGGCTGAGCAACTCTTTCAGTTGTTCTTTTGATTGTTAGCGGGTAGTGATCACTTCCAATCTCTGGCCCCCTCCAGACTCCAGCATCCCGGACATATTTGAATGAGCTCCTCCTAACTATGGCATAGTCGATCACTGACTTCTCATTCTTTGTTGGTTCACATCTAGTGTATGCATGTATGCGCTTATGGGGGAACTTTGTATTTGTAATGATCAGATTCTGCTCACTGCAGAATCTAAGGAGTCTCTTTCCATTGTCATTGAGAGTATCTTCTCCATATCTTCCGATAACTCCACCCCATCTAGCATGGTCATTTCCAACTCTGGCATTGAAATCTCCGAGCATGATAATTTCATCTAGGCAGTCATCCACTGTCCTTTGAAACAGCTCGAAGAATTCCTCCTTGACCTCTGTTCTCGCATCCTCATTTGGCCCATACACTATGACCAGGTTGACTGTGGTTTCTCCTTCTTTTAGATTTACAACCATAATGCGCTCCGAGACAAAGTTCCATCCCTTGATACTATCTTTTTAGTTTTTGGCCACAATGCAACCCACGCCCCTTTTGGCTCTTTCAGATGTGGGTACACCACTGTGGAGCAGCGTGTCGCCATCGAGATCCATGTCCCTTTTTCTTCGTTTCCGTTATAGACAGGATTTCTAGTTTTGCTTTCCTCATCTCTTCCACCAGCTCCTCTTCTTTCCCATTTATACTTCTTGTGTTCCAAGCTTCATAAGTCGTAGTCCGTAGTCCGTTCCAGTTCGTTGCCTTTAGAATCAGTCCGGTGTTCTCTCTTGTAGTTCGCGTAATCATAATTTAAAGCAAACAGGTGGTTGGCCTTTTGTGCCTTTGCATGGTGGAGGGGCTGCCTCCTTACGGCCTCCATGCAGACCGCCCTCCTCCTTTTTCAACCGGGCTTGGGACCGGCCTAGGCGGAGTTGTTGTTACATCTCATGTTTAACAACTCACCACATCACAGATCTATCGCTGATAATCTCCTTGATAAAGTTGATATTTAGTTGGATATAATATATGTTGATAAAGTACACCAGAACACTCCTAGGCGGGAAGACAGGCGTCTATCATCATCAGTTGACAAGATCCCTATGGTGTTGCCTGCCCCACTGTAGTGTATGGAATGTCAACTTGACCTACGCAGTGTTGTGTAGACATGGATGGAGTGTATAATGTGCGAATGATGATAAGGGTTCGTGTTGTTGACAAATGTTCTCTTCTCACACTCATGTATAACCGGAAGTCATCGACACCAACGACTGTGTACCTTTTCTAAAGTTTAATTGGACGTACACACTCGACAGCACAGATAGTGACAAATCACAGGTTGCCATAATACATCATAGTACAGTGGACAAATGGTCTTGCAATGTTACATGGGCACTCATGTAGAATAATGGTATAATGGACTGTCAATAGCCAAGCACTCAGTATCGCCCATACATATATCATCTGACGTCACTGACTGAGCACGTCAGCTTGTAAACAATATTTCAGATGACTTCTAAACCTAATCTCGTTTAGCAACGATTCTTCAACATAATGTTCAGCACATATTTTTCCATATAATAATATTGAACCGCTAACAATGGGTTCTCATGTGTAGCAGTGATCTCTGGACTGATCAAGCGATAATACGGGCATCCCTTTTCTCTTCTTGAAAGTCCTACATGTTTTGGTTCCAAGATGGCTCCACTCGTGAACTGTCACTCACGTTTGAATACAGATAATGAATCTGTTCTAAAGTTAGTCATTCATAAAACATTTCGTTGCTCTGTAGATTTGGTCATGAACAATAGACTGCATTCTACAGAATATAGTGCTGCTAGGAATCGAAGTCGTTTTTTCATCGAGTCAAATATATTCTCTTAAACATTCAAATCGTAATTATCGACAATGGTGGCTTCGATCGAGAGTTCATAAGAGTATCTTTGATTACCTTGGTAGAGGGAATATGAAACTGCCATTCCTTGGCAAGATGAATAAACACTGGGGTAAAGCATACACGATAGGTCTAGACGACTATCACTTTCCCCAAAACCACTGAGATCACTTTTTCAAGGCATCAAGCCGACATAGCAAAAACACACACAGTCCCTATCAGGACGAAGCCAAATCACACCCACTCAAGCGACACATCCGCCGAATAGCCTTTGACCTCTCTAGAGACAACAGAACATATAGTTCGACTTAGATATGTAAAGATATACAGATATAAGACAGACTTGTCCTACTCAGACAAACAATACACATAAATTCAGGCCATAGATATTCTGAAGCAAGAACAATCTATTATTACCCAAACAACGAATAAATCGCAGTAAAATGTATTTATCCGCGGAGTTCAAGGGAAGTAACTCAATAATGACTTTCCCTTAAGCACTAAAAAAATTACCTATGTATAATATTGTAAGATATCAAAGACTGCACGTAACAGTCTTACCACACCTCCCGGGAAAAAAAAAATGGAACTTTTTTTTTTTTTTGAAAAAAATCTAGGAGCAACGTACAATAGGCTCACAACGCATGAATAATGCGCAGATGAAAATATCAGGAATACCTATAACGCCTAATATGAGGCTAAGTCGACTTATGGAGTGACTGGTGAGAATGTGTCTCATAAACTGAGAGAAATTATTTCTCTACAAGTATATTTTTCCAGGAAGGTGTCATCAAAGTATAATACAATTCTGGCAATTACACAATGCCTAAAAAATTCATATCATCACTACGTATTAGATATCTTAAATTTATGATTTATGAAAAAAAATCATCAAAGCACAGCGGTGAATAAACATACATGAACCGCTATGTAGTGATACAATCATTATATTATTAAATTACAAATGTGTATCTATCATGATATAGAAAAGGAACTACTATAGAACTAGACATATCAAGAAGTCTAAGCCCTAATAGTTATGTGGAATCATGTGGGCATCTTGACAGAATGTCTGCCATCACATTATCTGATCCCCGAATAGCTCGCACAGAGAAATGAAAAGGTTGAAGAGCAATTGCATATCGAGTAGACCTCGAGCTCTTCAAATTCTTACTCTGTATAGCAGTAAGAGCTTTTTTGGTCTGTTTCTACTATGAAATGTGCGCCTAGAAGGAATCTCTGTAGTTTGAGGATCGACCAAACCATAGCTAATAGCTCACGGTCTAAAACCGAATAATTCCTTTCTGCCGCATTAAGTTTTCTGGAAATATACATTACAGGATGCAGAGTTCCAGAGTACTCTTGCATTAGTGCCGCTCCAATCCCAGTGGATGAAGCGTCACTACGAAGAACGAATGTCTTATATTTAGTGGGTAGCACTAAAATAGGTGGTGTTGAAAACAGTGTTTTAATCTTATCCAGAGAGCATTGGCATTCCTGAGACCAGTGGACCACATTAGGCGAACCTTTCTTTAGAAGTGTTGAGAGAGGTGCCATGATAGAGGATAGATTCTGAATGAATCTGCCATAATTGAATAAGACCTAACAGACTTCTCACCTGTTTTTTAGTCTTAGGGATTGAGATGTTAAGTATCTTACTAGTATTATGGTCCTCTGTCTTTAGGAAACCATGACCAACTCGGTGGCCTAGGAAAGAAATTTCGCTAAAACCAATATAGGCTTTAGAGGGTTTCGCTGTCAGGTTGTGCTCACGCAAAGTAGACAGCAATTCATCTAACCCTGAATAGTGATCTTCCCAAGTATCGCTGAAAAGACAGATGTCGTCTAGATATGCAATGACATCTGACCGATAAGATAGGATTCGGCGCATCATGCGTACGAACGTAGCTGGTGCGTTCATAAGACCGAAAGGCATAAAATTCCATTGGAACAAACCTCTAGGTGTTGAAAAAGCCGTGAGAGGTTTGGCGCGTTCAGATAAAGGAACTTGCCAATATCCCTTAGACAAATCAAGTTAGTGAAAAAATGAGATTTGGAGAGTCGAGTAAGTAGCTCTTCCAGTAAAGGCATAGGTTCGGCATCGAACTTCGTTACTTGATTCAATTTTCGATAGTCAACGCAAAGACGTATGTTATTGTCTTTTTTTACGCACAATAACCATCGGCGAAGAATACGCAGAGGTGGATGGTTCGATTATTTTCAAATCTATCATCTCATCCAACTCTTTCTCGACCTGTGCTGGAAAATGTATAGGTATAGGATAAGGTCTAACCCTAGTAGGAGTATGGTCAGTTAGAACAATGTCATGTTGAATGACATTAGGTTGTCCAGGGATGTCAGTGAGTACATCCTGAAATGTTTGCAACATAGTTGAAACTTGTCGCTGTTCTCCTAGAGACAAATCAGGAGAGACAGTAACGTTCTTCCATGATTCACTGGAATGAAGTGGGATCATTGGAAGAGGAAGATTTACATCTGAAAAACTTGTTTCCTCATCCTGTATCACGGACAGTGATGAGTAATGACCATGTGGTACTGGAGAATTGTCCGTTGCTTGGAAAATGGGTTGCAAATAATCCGGACGTTCATGGAATTCAGTAAGCATATTGATGTGGAAGGTTTATGCTTCCCATCAATATCGACAATATAGTCGACATCGGAAATTTTCGATATTATATCGTACGGACCTTTCCAAGAAATAAGTAATCTGTTTTCCCTACAAGGTAGTAATACAAATGCTTTGTCACCAGGACAAAGTTGTCGTAAGCATCTCTTCTTATTGGCAAATTGCCTTGCCTTCTGTTTCGCAAATTCAGAAGAAGAAGAAGTTGCTAATTTGCATGCTTCGATAATCTTTTGTCTCAACGCGATGACATATTCGTAGGATGACTTTGTGTCATCGTCAATATTGTCAGATGTTATGAGATCGTGAAGCAACGACATAGGGCCACGCGGACGCGCGCCAAAGACGAGTTCAAAGGGAGAAAATCCCGTATGTTCATTGGGTACCTCTCTGTAAGCGAAGAGGGCCGCAGGTAAAACTCTGTCCCAGTCTTGAGGATGATCCTCAGTTATCTTCCCCAGTAAGTTTTTAAGTGTTCTATTAAGGCGTTCGACCATACCATAGACATTGGATGGTAGATACTACTTAAAGATCTATCTATCTGCAGAGTAGACATTACTTGAGACATGGTATCTGATATTAGTTGGGTGCCATGGTCTGACAATATCTCTCCGGGGAACCCCAGACGAGAAAATATAAGCCAAAGAGCATCTGCAATATCAGCAGTAGTAATGCTCTTCAGAGGAATAGCCTCTGGCCAACGTGTGCACATATCAACACACGTCAAGATAAACTGATGTCCTCTGGCAGACTTGATCTTAAATGGACCAATAATGTCTATGGCCATTTTTTGAAACGGCCGAATAGGAATGTCCGCCGCCTGAATGGGTGCAGCATGCCGTGGACCTTTGGATTTAACTTCCTGACATACTTTACAAGATCGACAATAAATCCGTATGTCCTTGTTTACCAATGGCCAAAAGAAAGCCGCAAGGACTCTTGACTTAGTACGGGAAAAACCCATGTGTCCAGCACACTGAGAGTCGTGAGCGTGCTGCAAAATTTTAACTCTCAAATTCTTGGGAACCAGGATTTGAGAATGACTTGACGTAATGGAGTCTTGAACCATACGTACAAGTACGCCATTCTTCTTTGTAATCCACGATTTACGACTTGTGTCCTTATTCGGATCACCTTTAGTTGCAAGAATGAAGAATTTCTTCAGAGTGGGATCATCTTCTTGCTGTTTTATAAACGAGTCACGAGAAATTACCAAGGGATTATCTTGGTTATGCACTTCATTATCTTCAGTAGATGAAGTTTGAGGCACATTAAGAGCCTGAGCTCTAGTGACTACAGCGTTAGCAATCTGCATGTTTTGCCTTTCCCAAGTGGAAATTTGTTGCGGAGTGCATTCCTTGACTCCATGAATGCGACCGATGATGAGGTCAGCGATCGGATTCGGAAGAAGACATGCGTGTACATCTCCTGTAAAGAAAGGAGTAGCAATCCTAATGATAGCGGTAGAGTATTTCTCTAATGTGCCGCCAAATGTTACACATTTGACTACTTGTCCAGTGGCACGGGAAGGATCTACGAGTGACTGCCTAACACCAATTGTGGTGCATCCAGAATCAAATAGCACAGAGACTGGATTGTTATTCACTAAACCCTTATGTAAGACAAGAGACCCTCTTCCATCATGCGCGACTGATGCTGGAAGAGCAGGAAGAGGATGGCCACAGCTTAAAGTAGACACTGTGGTTGGCTCAAATAACGTTTTGCATTGGGGGCACTGAGATGCTCTCCCAAAATCAAAAGCGGCACATGCCATATTACTAGCATCATTATTATCTTTACTCTGTTTATAGGCTTCATGGGACTCTTGTTGTGCAGAGTTTGCCTGAAAATGTGGTTTATGTCTTTTGTATTGAGATCTACCTCGGTTATTATCACCTCTGTAGTTATTGTTACCTCTATTGTAACCCCTATTTGGGTTTGAGTCATAGTACCCTTGGTTACCATTATCATATTCATTATAATGAGTATCTCTGTAATTATGATCTTGTTGACTCCAAGACGGATAACCCTGATAGTTTCTATAATTACTTCCTCTACGGAAATTCCTATAATTATGACCACCCCTGTGTCGAGAGCTATCAGGTCGTCTCCAGTTCTTTGAAGAAGAACCCTGAAATGATTGGTTACTTTGGTTTTGATAACTATTATGGTTACCTTTTTTATCAAATCTGTTTTGAGGTCCCTGAAATCTGTGTGAATAATTGGGATTGTATGGTGTTGCTGAAGCAACTGGCATACTCTCCTTAATCTTAGTGTTGCCAAAAGTCACGTCGGGGTGTGCAGTGACATATTGGGAACAATATTCTTCCATTTCTTTTAGAGATTTAGGTTTACGCTCATGTATAAATTCAAGGAAAGGTTTGTTCACACATGACATAATCTTATCTCTGAGCAACAAATCCATAAGTCCTTCATACGTTTTTTCTGTTTTGGAAAGCTCAATCCAACGATCAACTGTGAGACGTGCCTTTGCAGTGAATTCTGAGAATTCTACCCCCGTCTCAGGTACCATCGTCTTAAATAAAAGGCGATAGCCTTCCTCACTTAGCTGATATTTTTTTATCAAAGCCGCCCTAATGACATCATAATTATCCTTATCTGCTTCTCCTACAAGGCATAATCTAGTCAAAGATTCACCTTTCAAGTTTTCTGATAATTGATTTAGCGTATTGTGATTTATCCACATTATGTGTACGACAAGAACGTTCAAATCTATCCAGCCAGAATGTAATATCGTCACTGGACTGATTGAACGGTGGAACCTTAACCTTGTAAGTAGAAGGTTTACCATTACCACTAGATGCCTGATTAACATTACTCATACTTGTCAATCTCAATTTCTCCAACTCAAATTCATGTTCTCTTATTGCTTTTTTCTCTTCAGCATCTAATCTTTTTTGTTCAGCCTCCCTGTCTAATCTTTTTTGTTCAGCCGAAGCTTCTCTTTCCAATTTTTTTTGTTCAGCTTCACTGTCTAATCTTTTTTGTTCAGCCGCAGCTTCTCTTTCCAATTTTTTTTGTTCAGCTTCAAATCTCCTTTCCTCTACCTGCATCTGCAATTTCTTTTGTTCAGCAGCAGCCTCAGCTTCTTTTTCTAATCTTTTCTCTTCCGCCATAGCTTTTCTTTCTTCTGCAGCTAATCTTTTCTCTTCTGCAGCTAATGCTTTGTCATATTGAGCAACTGCCCATTGTTCTAATTGTTGACCAGTCTTATCAAGAGCTTTCCCTTGAGTAATGAAATAATCTAGAGTAGACATGATGCCTAACAATAATACTAATCACCTGAATCAATAATAATACCCCAAGTTCTCAATGACCTGATTAATCAGTATACTATCCCAATATCTGTGGGTCACAAGCCTTTAATAAGGTCTTGTATAATAGTAATAATAATCAGGTACTGGTCTATACCATAATCCAAGTGCAGTGCACAGGCAATTGTGTCTTATGAAATATACCCATATAAAACATATGTCAACCAACAGAATACATAAAGTACAAATAGGACTGACAATACAAGAACGTTTGCAGAAATCAAAATAAATCAAATAGGGAAATCAATGAAGATAATCACTGAATCTGCAAAGAATAACAACACAACTGACGTCACAATATATGAATATAAATTATGAATAGAACTGAAAGATAGAAAAGGTTAGACCAACAAATTACAAACAAATCAAAACAAAACTAAAGAACAAAGAAATATTACAAAAATAACAATAATTACAGACTTCACAGCTAACACAAAAGCAACAGTTGTCGCAGCAAATTTTCAATCAAGAAAATTGCACCTATAGAAAACGCCCACAACGGACCCTCTATGACGTGGGATATTCTGTTGTGAGGACGCCGCCCAACCTTAAACACAACCCGCTGACATAGAAACTAACATACTATACAAACAAATAACATGTAAACATAAATATATATAAATTATGTGTATGATAGTATGTGTTGCAAAATAGGCTCAGTTTTACAGTAATGGCAAAGTTATTTTTATGAAAATAAACAAAATGCCACTTTATTCAATTAAACATTCTGGCCTTAAATATTAAAGTTCATATATGGCAAACAAGAAGATCCATCGATGAAACCAGGACTTCTTAGTTCACAAATACTGTCTTTCTGTTAACACTGACAAGAATTGATCCAACTGTTCTGTGAAACTCTATAATGTCTAATGTAAAAAAAAATGTCAACAACGCTGACCTACATACTGCATTCACTTGACAGGTCACGTGACGAAGCGTTGACAAAGAGCAAACCAATACTGCAAGTGTGTCGTATCAGCCACAGGAAACGGTCTGGTATCGGTAATCTGTTGACTTCTGAATTTCTGCGAGGTCAAACCCAGAAAGCTGGTCCACCAGTTGATAAAGTTGATATTTAGTTGGATATAATATATGTTGATAAAGTACACCAGAACACTCCTAGGCGGGAAGACAGGCGTCTATCATCATCAGTTGACAAGATCCCTATGGTGTTGCCTGCCCCACTGTAGTGTATGGAATGTCAACTTGACCTACGCAGTGTTGTGTAGACATGGATGGAGTGTATAATGTGCGAATGATGATAAGGGGTTCGTGTTGTTGACAAATGTTCTCTTCTCACACTCATGTATGACCGGAAGTCATCGACACCAACGACTGTGTACCTTTTCTAAAGTTTAATTGGACGTACACACTCGACAGCACAGATAGTGACAAATCACAGGTTGCCATAATACATCATAGTACAGTGGACAAATGGTCTTGCAATGTTACATGGGCACTCATGTAGAATAATGGTATAATGGACTGTCAATAGCCAAGCACTCAGTATCGCCCATACATATATCATCTGACGTCACTGACTGAGCACGTCAGCTTGTAAACAATATTTCAGATGACTTCTAAACCTAATCTCGTTTAGCAACGATTCTTCAACATAATGTTCAGCACATATTTTTCCATATAATAATATTGAACCGCTAACAATGGGTTCTCATGTGTAGCAGTGATCTCTGGACTGATCAAGCGATAATACGGGCATCCCTTTTCTCTTCTTGAAAGTCCTACATGTTTTGGTTCCAAGATGGCTCCACTCGTGAACTGTCACTCACGTTTGAATACAGATAATGAATCTGTTCTAAAGTTAGTCATTCATACAACATTTCGTTGCTCTGTAGATTTGGTCATGAACAATAGACTGCATTCTACAGATATAGTGCTGCTAGGAATCGAAGTCGTTTTTCATCGAGTCAAATATATTCTCTTAAACATTCAAATCGTAATTATCGACAATGGTGGCTTCGATCGAGAGTTCATAAGAGTATCTTTGATTACCTTGGTAGAGGGAATATGAAACTGCCATTCCTTGGCAAGATGAATAAACACTGGGGTAAAGCATACACGATAGGTCTAGACGACTATCACTTTCCCCAAAACCACTGAGATCACTTTTTCAAGGCATCAAGCCGACATAGCAAAACACACACATTCCCTATCAGGACGAAGCCAAATCACCCCACTCAAGCGACACATCCGCCGAATAGCCTTTGACCTCTCTAGAGACAACAGAACATATAGTTCGACCTAGATATGTAAAGATATACAGATATAAGACAGACTTGTCCTACTCAGACAAACAATACACATAAATTCAGGCCATAGATATTCTGAAGCAAGAACAATCTATTATTACCCAAACAACGAATAAATCGCAGTAAAATGTATTTATCCGCGGAGTTCAAGGGAAGTAACTCAATAATGACTTTCCCTTAAGCACTAAAAAATTACCTATGTATAATATTGTAAGATATCAAAGACTGCACGTAACAGTCCTCCATGATGTTACTTTCTCGCAGTTGATTATTACAACAAAGTCAGTCTGCCGGAAGTGTTACATCATTGTCCGTCCCTTAAAATTTAATAACATTGTCATCTTCCAATATCACAGGGAAATCGGCCACGTATCAACGGCTGTTATTTACCTTCCTCGATAGACGTCTTCGTTTTCGCCCTATGCCGTCTGCTGGTGTTTGTTAAATCAACCGGTCTCGCTACTTACAGACACCTTTTCTGTCTGGTCGTAAGTTGTTACATTATCTAGTACGCAAACAACTTCACCCTGCACAAATAGAAGTCAATGTTGCTGCAAAAACAGATCAAGCAGTCAGGTAATCCGGAGTGACACAAGACATGAAACGACAATATTGGTCGCTAGATGTGGTAGAGAGTAGAAGTACTATCGGGTGATAAGCCAATGTTTTGGTTGCTTCTGCGGTGGCAGAAAAGCTGAACTATCACTCAGACGTCTATCTTGATATTTGCCACGTTTGTGTATAACAGTGTTTATTTATTCCGAGGACGAGATGTCAGTTTTTCCAAGTGAGAGATATGTGTTTTGTTCGAAAGACCAGGTGCGTTGAACATTATGAATTTTATAACTAGAGTGAAGTACAACAGACAAGCTGACAGTCTAGCGAGCAGTATAGATTGGTAGATGCACATCCCTGGCGGTTAGTCCCGCTTCCTTAACTAGATACGCCAAGAATAGCTACAGATAAATATATGAGAACAAAAGGGAGTAAGACAGTTAGAATAATGAATACAGTGGAAAATAAAGAAATAGCAACAGTGGTTCTCAACTTATAGAACCAGTAGCCACTAGAACAATTAACCAAACGGATGAATGAAGCTGAGAGGTTTATGATTGAACGTCGCACCATTGTGTTTGCCAGCCAACATATATTTTTGAAGGCTGAGGAAGTTTTGATGTAAAATTACATGTTCAAGATACAAGCTGCACTCAGATCAATTGTGTAAATAAAGTCACCTCGTTCATCATTACAAAAGTCTACTGTTGACGTCTTACAAGATGTCTTGGAGTATGTGTCGGCAAGCATGTTATGAACGTAAAATACAAGCAATCTACTGATAGGGCAGAGATACGAACCTATACGATCAACCAAAACAGAAGTATAGTATAGTAGACAAGTCCGTACACGGCCACACATAGACAAACATTTGCTCGTATAGATCACACAATAGTTATAGAGACAAACCATTGCTACTATAGATCACATAATGGAAACAGAGATAAATATGTACCATAGATCAAACAATAGTTATAACGACAAACTCTTGATGTCATGGAACACGCAATATGTGTGTGTATATATATATATATATATATATATATGGGAGACTGACGCGTGCTACCATGTATTACACATTAGATAGAGAGATAAACATATTTTGATAAGTATAACACGACAGCAGCAAATATTTACTGCAGTGGCTTCCACAATAGTTACAGAGGCAAAAAAGATGTTAATATGGATCAAACAATATATATAATGAAAAGCATTTGCGCGTCGACGGATAGAATATGAGTAATGGGAAAGACTACGACGCACTTAGACAACAAGCGACGAACTTATATAGCAACTGACCTGCTGGTGATCTCGTGAATGATACAAATACATGTAGAATTATGACTTTGATGTAGTCAACATCAATGTACAATAATAATAAAGCGATAAATAATGTGATGATAATTACTGTAATATCATTAATATCAACCGTGTAGATCCCGGGGGTCACCTAGATCCCGGGGGTCACCGAAGAGACAAAGTCAAAATATAGCTACCGCTCTCTCACGGGCGTCGTGTACGGCGGCTAATGTGAGGTTGTGCATGGGGCTGGCGACCTCAGCATGTAAAACCAACTGCCACATAAACCACCACATAAACCACCACATAAACCACCACATAAACCACCACATAAACCACCACATAAACCACCACATAAACCACCAAACAAACCACCACACAAATTACCACATAAACCACCACACAAACCACCACACAAACCACCACACAAACCACCACATAAACCACCACACAAACCACCACACAAACCACCACACAAACCACCACATAAACCACCACAAACAAAAGAGCATGAGACGGCTTGATGCAGGCTTCCTGCAAGGGGAACAACTGCAGTGGGGGGCTCCATGATCCATAAGGAACATGATGATAACGATTAATATCAAACATGCTACAGCACTGACATGCTCAACAGTTATAACGTGATAACTTTGATATCACGAATTCTAAAAGTACTGGGTTCGATTCCCAGTAGAGGGAATATAATTTATGGAAATTTTTTTTTCAGAACCAGTGGTCCTAATGATGTCATTACCCCCCTTCCCTCCCACCCTCCCCGATCTTTTGGGTAGTGAGACCAAACCAAACTAAACTTTGACATCACTGCCAAATTTCGTCCGTTAACCCCATATAATAATGATAGAACTATTGTTTGTGGTGTCTTACCGATGCTTGTTTCAAAATGAATGGGCTTGCTTCCAATCTTGCGATCTATCATAGTAGCTTCTAGAAAAACTCCAAACAGGAAGTATTCCTCAGGTTTCCCCGCTGCACTCTGAGAAACATGGACAATAGTTTTCCTTTATATTTAAATAGTTAAGTCTACGAGACATGTAAATGTAAGCACAGTGTAACGGAATGAAGAATTAAACAAAATCAAAATCGCATTTCTCAACTGTCACCAAATACTTTACACAATTCCCGAAAGGACTGCATTTTTATTTCAGAATTTCTAGTTTATTCAATTTTTAACTCCTTGGAAAACATTATTTGTTTGTATTATTTGTATATACTAAATTCTATCTATTCTAAATGATAAATTCTAGATATAATTCTCGTATAACAATTTTCTTCAGTTCTGATTGTCCATGTAACATTTTCATGTAATGCGTACATAGGCGGCAGGAGTGATACTGGCCACATCGCCCTTAGAGTGCCGATGGTCAAGAAAATATGGGCCTAACACCCATATTCCCAATATGCCTTTGTGGTAAAGTGGGATGTTATAAATTTTTATAGGGGACTTAGTGTACTGACTGAGATCAGCTGTGAAGGTATCTGTATCTAATAGGTGTAGTGTTTTACAGATAACCTTACTTGCTACCACATTATGCCTCAGTCAGAATTATTCTGGAATATTGTGATGACTACGTTAAATGTCTAGGGTATGTATATGATGAAGTGTAAGTCACAACAACAACAGACAGATAAACAATTTAATTTATTCCACCACACTTGACAACACTGTGACACTCACACACATGTACCATTCTATAAGACTATCTTAAATGAGTCACTGGTAAATTTTCAAATATCAATATGTATTAAGTACTTTCATGAATATATATGTCCTGATTCAACTACACAGTGAACCAGGAATCACAATCACTTTTAATTACAATTTATATGTACAGGATTTATCATTATGAATCTTGTAGTGACATATTTTCTTAATATTATCTTATGTGTGTCAGTTGTGTATTAGTAATTTGAGGTAATACTGGTTTTGTTTATTCAAGCTATGTTGTTATTTGTCATCATGACTTCAAGTGTTTGTTTATCTTGTAAATGGTATGGGGAAAAGTTCACAGTTCCTATCAATTTAAACACTGTATTTTCCCTCTGGTTTATTATAAAGTCAGATTTTGAGGGGGGGGGGGGGGGCATAATGTTGAGCTCCTCTGGCCACATAGGCTTATCTTTCGTGATGGCGGCAGGAAAAGACTCCTCTGCTCGATAGCCTCCCTGTGTTCTGGAGACACCTCACTGGTCACTATCTGGACCCAGGAGTATGCTGTCAGCCTCTAGGTTCAGCAAAGCTCAGACCAGGTGCTGCTCAATAACTTTTGGACCACGGTCCCTGAAACAAGAAGGTTGTACCTCCTACTTCATAACTAGTTTATAATCCATTTACAGACTGAACACATTACATAACAAACACTGAGTTCAGAGCGGTAGGCCAACTGTCAGCTTCATCTGAAATAATTTACACCAGTATATTCCTCCCTAATGGTTACTACGCCTCTGCAATTCCAGCATTATTTCTTTCTAGTCCATAAGATAGGTGTCAGTGTACTGTTTGGCAATTCCATGCAGTTTTACTTTCCTCCGACACCTTCTGTTCAGGTTGGAGCACTATATAGGCTTTACCTCACGTTCGCTACTGAACTACACATATATATACAGACATAAATTATCAATTTACATTCAATTTTCATTAAAAAGATATTGAATATATCAAGCTTACCACAATTCATGGAATAATACACAGTTACGTTGACTGGCAATGAATATAGCACAATTTCGATCTGCCGATGTCCCAGGCTTTTATTTAGAAAAAATATGCACTGGCGCTCAACGCACTGGTTCTGTAGTAAGTTTATTTGAACATGTGGTGGTGACCTGACGCCTCTGATTGACTATATTCGCGGGTCTAACCAATCGTGCCATGTTTACCCAATCGTTTGAAAAAAAGTACTCCTACTCCCGTTTCCCCTGACAACAAAAGATAGTATTTATAGCCCGACTAATCGTGTTTAGCCTTACATTTATTGCGCTCCAATCAAATCGGATTTAACATGGAGACCCATTTCCCGTACAATGGTGGGGTGAAAATCTGCCACTGAGCGATTCTGATTTGGGTGTTGTCTGACATCCCTCACTATTTCTTTTGGCTATAATTTGGTAATTCCTAGACTATTTGCGTAACGTTTAACATATTCTTTGTCAGCAAGTCCTAAGGAACCCAAATATACAAATTTAAAGGAGCTAAGTGGCTGCGTTCAAAATATGCATTTTCTTCTACCTCCTGTTTACTTCGAATATGATGTGGTGTCTGGGTACTGTAATGTTTTCAAACGTAAACCAGTATAATGTCATGTTTCCTAATAAGCGTTTTGTGAGTTTTTAAAAACTAACTCTCGTGTGTGTAGTGTTTTTTATCACTGTCGATTTGAAAAAAGCTAGTGCTTGTGGCCTTACACGCGTGATGGTAGTAATTGTATAGCGAGACGCGTCTTTAGTGTTGCATGCGTTCCGGCTTTCAGCCTCTCCCTTTCTTTCTATCTTTAGTCCATCTGTCTTTCGTTTTTTGGTAACGTAGTGTATAAAATGACATGAATGGAATTTTAAATCTAGGTCATCTTGCGTATCTCAAGGTTTTTCTTAGAAATGGAGTACACATTTTATTGTGTTGGGGAAACGCGTGTATGCTGCAGAAGGCTTTTACTATCAACGTGAAACGTTACAATTTGCAGACGAAGGAGAAAACAAGGGGGATTTCGAGTACAGTCATTGTGACAGCACTGTTCTTTACCATTCTTCTTTCTTTTTATTGAATTTATGTGTTAGGCTTTACATTTACCTGATAATTTATATATGTGGATTAGAATTTCTCACGACAGCCTTAATGGGCGTGTAACAGGATACTAAATCTTTTTTTCTGGCAAAAATCTACACCAAGGGTAGAAGAGGAACGACTAAGTAAATAAGTAATGAAAGAACGTGGACAGATGGCACAGGACCGTATATCTTGACAAGAATTAATTGAATGTCTCTGCTCCAATTGGAGCTATTGGGTGATGATTGTGCTGATATGTTCAAGATATAAACAAGCATAACTATATCTCTCTGTGGTAAAATAGGATGTTATAAATATTTATAGGGGACTTAGTGTACTGACTGAGACCAGCTGTGAAGGTATCTGTATCTAATAAGTGTGGTGTATTACAGATGACCTTACTTGCTACCACATTTATACCTCAGTCAGAATTATTCTGGAATATTGTGATGACTACGTTAAATGTCTAGGGTTATGAAAATGATGAAGTGTAAGTCACAACAACAACAGACAGATAAACAATTTAATTTATTCCACAACACTCTACAATACTGTGACACTCACACACATATAACACTCTATAAGACTATCTTAAATGAGTCAAGTGTTTAAGTTTAAAAATATATGTATTAATTCTTTCAATAATGGGTATCCTGATTCAACTACACAGTGAACCAGGAATGACAATCAAATGTAATTATAAGTATTATGTACACAGTTTATATATATGAACTTTGTATTGACATAGTTTATTATTATTATTCTATGTGTGTAATTTGTGCAGTAGTAATATGAGGTAATACTGGTTTTGTTCAAGCTTGGTTGTTGTTTTTCATCATGACTTCAAGTGTTTGATTATCGGGGAAATAGTATTGGGAAAGGTTCACAGTTCCTGTCATTTGAACCAAGTAATTGTCCCCTCTGTGTTTGATAAAATGTCAATTTTTGCGGGGGCACATAATGTTGAGCTACTCTGGCCACAGAAGCTTATCTTTCGTGATGGCGGCAAGAAAAGACTCCTCTGCTCGATTGCTTCCTGTGTTCTGGAGACACCTCACTGGTCGCTATCTGGACCAAGGAGTATGCTGTCAGCCTCTGGATTTCAGCAAAACTCAGACCAGGTGCTGCTTCAATAACTAGGACCACAGTCCCACAATTCATGGAAATAATACACAGATACGTTGACTGGCGATGAATAATGGCACAAATTCCGATCTGCCTCGGTCCCAGACTTTTATTTAGAAAAATATGATCTGGCTCTCAACGCACTGTTTCTTAGTAAGTTTATTTTAACATGTGGCACTGAACTGACGCTTTTAATTGACTATATTGGCGGGTCTAACCAATCGGGCCATGTTTACACAGCTTTTCAAAAACGTACTCCTACTCACGTTTCCCTAACAACAAAGAATTAGTATTTGTAGCCCGACTAATCGTGTTTAGCCTTACATTTACTTCTATCCAATCAAATAGGATTTTACATGGTGGCCCATTTCCCGTAAAATAGTGGTTTCAAAACATGCCACTGTGCGATTATTTTTGTTGTTGTTGTCTGACACCCTCACTATTTTCTTTTGGCTATAATTTGTTAATTCCTAGACTATTTGCGTAACACTTAACATATTCTTTGTCAGCAAGTCCTAAGGAACCCAACTATATAAATTTTATGGGTACCACCTCCTCACTTCCAAACTTTTAGGGTGTCTGCTGTAATGTCAGGCTTTCAAACGTAAACCAGTATAATGTCATGTTTCCTAATAAGGGTTTTTCAGGTTTTTAAACCTAACTCTCGTATGGGTAGTGTTTTTTATCACGGTCTATTTGAAAAAAAAAGTTAGTGCCTCTGGTCTTTCGCGCGGGGAGGGTGGCATTAATTGTATATCGCGAGACGCGTGTTCGTGTTGCATGCGTTCCTGCTTTCAGCCCTCCCTCTCTCTATCCTAAGTTCATCTGTCTTTTCATCACGCCGTGTATAAAATGAAATTAATGGAAGTATTAATTTAGGTCATTATGCAGTGTGCCTAGCTCAAGGTTTTCTTAGAAATGCAGTACACGTTTTATTGTAGAAAGCGTGTAGTGATGCAGTAGGCTTTACTATCAGCGTGAAACGTTACAATTTGCAGACGAAGTAGAAAACAAGGGGGATTTTTGTACGCCATTGTGACAGCACTGTACTTTTACCATTTCTCTTTCCTTTTATTGAATTTATGTGTTAGGCTTTACATTTACCTTTTAATTTATATA
This sequence comes from Oreohelix idahoensis, assembly GCA_024509875.1. Lineage (NCBI taxonomy): Eukaryota > Metazoa > Mollusca > Gastropoda > Stylommatophora > Oreohelicidae > Oreohelix > Oreohelix idahoensis. The sequence goes on from JAMPIV010007752.1 coordinate 81,201, forward strand.
TGTGGATTTAGAATGTTTCACGACACTCTCTCACCTCAGATAGTGGGTGACTAGGTTCCAGCTCTACCAGTGTTGTTCCTATATCCTCGTTGTCAATTATCTCTGTCTTAAGAGCGATAAGTAGCCGACCTCTGTACGAGACTCCCTCTCCTAGGCCATCATTCAGATGTCCATGTCTGGCCAGGATTTGATAGTCCCGAGTCGACCCATATAAATTGACCCAAGCGGGGCCGTATGTGGGTAGGAAACCTGCAAAAAAAATGTTTTTTAATTAAGTATCTAATTTCTCGTAATCACTTACTTACTTAGTCGGTCCCCTTCTACCGTAAGGTGTAGAGGTTTGGAAGAGAGAGCGCCAGACTATCCTATCGGCTGTCTTCCTCCTGGCCTGGTTCCATTCTAGTCCTCGGTCCTTCAAAGATTGTCTAATGTTGTCCTCCCAGCGAACTCTGGGTCGTCCTGGGGGTCTGGATCCCTGGCTCTTTGTTTCCCATGCTTGTCGTGGTAGCCGATCTTCTCCCATTCTGCAGACATGGCCAAACCATCTTAGTTGGGACTGTTCTACTTGGGTCTGCAGGAGTGGGATTATAGGCCTTGACGTATCGTCTGGTTGCGGACCATGCCTCTTCTTGTTACTTCAACCACCTTCCTCGGATACCTCATTTCTGAGGTTTGGGTCTGGCTTTTGTGGGTTGCCCATGACTCGCATTCATATGTCAAAACTGCGACATAGGTGGAGCCATCTTCGTTTTCTTACCAACCTCTCTCTTGCTGAGGAATCCTCGATTTATGGCCTGAAAAAGTCTCCCAGCTGCTGCTTTTCGAGTGGCCAACTCTTCGTTGATGCCTCCCTTTCGGTCTATAATAGCTTCGAGATATTTAAAGTGGTCGACCTGCTCCAGGACCTGTTCTTCCAGCTTAATCTGATGCCTTCTTTCTTCTCGTAATATCACCATGGATTTTGTTTTAGAGCTGCTTATGACCACCCTTCTCTTCTCCAGCTCTTCCTTCTAGACTTTCAGGTTGGATTGGAGATGTGCCTCTGATTTAGCAATCAGAGCAACATTATCAGCAAATGCCAGCTCTGAAATACAGACCTGTCTCATCTTCCAGTACCCCACTGAATACTTTCTTGTTCTCTCCTTACATGCCTTGATGACATCGTCCAAGAGGAGTATGAAAAGATAAGGTGACAGGATATCACCTTGTCTTACACCAGTGGTGGTCCTGAACTCTTCTGACTTATGGTTTGCTGTCCTCACATAATTTCTGCAAGACTTGTAGAAGCTCTGTATAGCATGAATCAGAGGTGCTGGAATGTTCTTCCTTGCCAAACAGTCCCAAAGTTTGCTCCAGGGGACTCTGTCAAACGCCTTTTCCAGATCTATGAAACAAAGATGGATCTCACTCTTATACTCAAGGGCCTTGTCACTCAGCTGTCTGAGTGTGAAGATTAGGTCTTGAGTACTTCGGTTATCTCGGAATCCGCAGAGACCATCTAAGCTGTCCGCACTGGACCTCATCCAATTGTGGTCTCGTAATCACGTCTATTTTGAAAAGTGGCTTAAAATAGTCAAAAACGTACGAGCAAACTGTGAGTGTAGCGCAGTTATAAACAACTAAGTTTTCATAACGTTCCGAAGAAAGGCAACTGAAACAATAACAAATCATTTTGAGAACATAATTAATCCCCTACATACTGTCTTACTGAAATGTCTGTATCCAACAATGAAAATACGGACAAGACGCACATTGCGCCGAGAAAACTCAATTGACCACCCATTAAAATAACACGCATGCTTGCCATATTTTTATGGAGCATTTTCGGGAAAATGCGAAAATGGCGCACAACGCACCGTGAAAACTAAATTGAACGGCCCAAAGAGCATGCAGGCCTTTCAATTATTTCATGGTGCATTGATTATTGTTATAAAAACCTAAAGGTAGTCCCATAGCAGATACTGTCGTAGGGGAGTGAAGTGTTAGAGACTTCACCATACTAAGTCCAGCATCGAGAGGTGGGGTGGGGGGTGACCAGTTCCCTTCCTCGCTGCCTTTTCCTTCCCTAACTCAAAGTCAGGTACCCATTTACAGCTGGGTAGACTGGAGTTTGTCGGTACCGTGATTCGAACCCGGCACCTGTGCCACAAGAGACCAGCGCTCTAACCACTCTGCCAATCGGACGCTGACTATTGATACAAGTCATGATAAGTTTGACCACAAAGTTCCAATAAAGATGACATGAAACAGAAAGTAGTGAAATCACGACAAGAGACATGCAGCAGAAAAAGTTACACATAATTATAATTCCCCCCCCCCCCCGGTCTTGTTTTGGCGAGCTACTTGCTCGTATTACAACTAAGCTACTAATATGCCTTACCTTTCTCTCCCTCATTAGAAATGGTTGAAAGGTCAATGAAGTGTGTACCGACGATGACGTCATTAACGCTGTCACTATCCCGAAGTTGGACTCGGATTCTCCGACACAGCGGCGGGAACATCTCTGTGAAGACCACTTGCTCGTTCCACACTGGCTCATAGCAACCGTTCTTCACACTGGTCTTGCACTAGAGATGGACATAGTTGAGAGACAAATGTACCAACAGCAGGACTTGTCAATCAAAATCGAGTACGTTGACAGAACTGGGTACAATTAGTTTCTTCATTATCTTGAAGTCCATACCTGCCGGTATTGGTGATCACGACTCTCCACAACTTTCTGTCTCCAGTGCTGTTAAGTTCTGTTGTGGGTTTCTTTCCTTGCCACGATGTCAAATTGTCTTCTCTCTTTATCGTCCTCTATATCTTTTTTCTATTATCTTTCGTGGTGCCACAGTATATTCCAGCATCTCCCACTTATAACATGACCACAGACTGTAGACTGCTTACATCATGTGTCAGTAATAAGTTTCCTATGTGCACAGTCGTCTTTCAGGACATCCTCAATATCGATGTAGCTTTTTACCTGTGCAAAACACAGTATACCGCTGTAATGTGACAACCAGCGAGATGGAGGCAATTTAACCTCTCCCCTCCTCACTGCTTTCTGGGTTAGACTTTTTAGTCAAAGGCTATTGGAAGCTGCCGTACACAAATAGACGGAAGTCAAGGGAAAACCACCGTCAAGTTACCCATTGAACAGCCATGAAGCGAAATGAATGTAAGTATTAATTTAAGTAATTTTTATATCACCACACATTTCGAGTTGAAAAAATTTATGTTTTAAGGGAAGGAGGGAAATGTATACATTTTGAAAGGGTCTATGTAGGGTTCTGGCCACGACGTCCCACCTACATCAATGGATGTTGAAGCGAACACATAGCCTCTCATATCCAGGTGCAGTGATTGCCGCGGAAGCTACTGTCTTGTAGTAAGCTTCTGGCATATGGCCTCTCCTGCACAAACGTGTCCATAGCAGCACCTTCACGAGGTGACCCCGTTCTCACAGAGTTTCCTATGGGGGCGACCGAGTGCCTGGCGGTATAACTGGGTCGGGAGTTGTTTGGGACCCCTCTTAAGGTGCAGGCGCAATACCCACCAGCGAGTGGACCATGCTCTGGCCAACACCAACCCAAACCCCACTCATGGGTTAAATGCTACTTTCTCTCTTCTCTACTTGCCTACCAAGCTTTCTCTGTCCAATCCTCGATAACCTCACCAAGGATCCTGAAGTGGTGATGGTTGTAGTAAAATCTGTGAGAACAAACGCTAAATTCCATGAAATTGTACTCCCAATGCTAATATATAGAACCAGCCCGTGTGTTAGGCTTAGACGCTTCGACTATGCCAGTCGGGAAATCTAACGTATGCAGTAGTAATGCTTATACATGATCTCGCCGGCAAGGCTACTAGATTTTGCTTTGCAAGCTTTGGCCTCGAAACTAAATATTTTCTTGTGCCAGAACTGCGATACCATGACTGGCGTTTGAATTAACGAAGATTTTAACATTAACGCCATGTAATTGTAGTAATTCGGACATTTTCAGTAGTGTAAAAGAGGAACTGCAGTAACATTTAACGCAAAATATTACAAAACACCGAGCAGACCCCTCTTCACTCTACACGCGTTAGTGGCGGATAATCACTCGGCTGGCTTTGTCTCCGCTTTATACACACACGCAAGTTGTTAAAATTTTGTGACGTAGCGCCGTTCGGTCTGCATGCATACGGTAGTTTAAAAATAAAAGGAAAAATGCAATTAACGTGAGATGTTTTTTTGAATGTGTAATACTAAATAGGGTGTGAGACGGAGTGACCTTAGTTCGTGTTTACAAATTTAAATTGAATAGGAGAGGAAATGTTTTATTTGAAGCATTGTAGGAAATAAAACGATACTAGGCATTAGAAAGACATACAAGAATAAATATGTACTGACTGTGTAATAGATAACAGCAGGATTAATAAGTATGTATTAGTATTTAAAACTATTAAGAAATAAAGAAGTTGGACAGAAGACAGATAGACAGATGGACTTGAAAATCTTTCTCAGTTTCGCCCGTAGGTGGGGTTAAAGGGGAAGGAGTCCTTATTTTGAATATTTGAGGTCAGTTGTATTTGAAAACGAACGGTAGACACTAAACAGTCTCTGATTGGCTGTAGTGTAATAGACTAACGGTTGTATAAAACCAATTAGTATTGGGTATAGGGGGCCTCTAGATGAAAAATTTCTTACACTAAAGACGTTGTTGTTATAGACAAGGCAAGAGTACCCGGTACTGTCTTGTTTGCTAATTCTGCACTAGCAGAGATCTGGATTTGTTACCATATATCGCAATATTCAACTAATTGGTGTTTAAAATTTCTTTGATTGCGGTAAGAATGAAAACCTTTATATTAACATTTATATTGTCGTTTTTATCATGTATGCATTATCGACTCTGTATGAACCTTAAAGGGGAAACATTTATCTAGAGGGAAGCCAACATCAAACTCTGTGTTGTTTCACAGCGTTGTTAGGAACTGTATTAACCTGGTGTAGAAAAGCCAGGCAGGCTTTCTGCCATATGGGGAGAAAAGAAAATTAAATATTTATGAAAAAAAAAATGTTGTGTTTTGACATAAGACCAGGAAGATCACTGGCCGTCTTCTTCAGCAAGTCACCGTGATTGTACATGACTTGATAGTATTAATGTAAAATGTTTCCTTTATCAAGGAAAATGTCAAACGGTTGTTTGAAAGTTATTTATCCAGAAGGGGGTACCAACCAAATTGAGAACGTTAACTAATTGTTTAGTTACCATACTGATGTCTGATGATATTGAACATGTTAGAGTAGGGAAAGAGAGAGATTATTAGATGCTGAGTGGGACACATTTGTATTGTTCCAGAGTTTCATCTACGAGTGAAAGTGAGCCCAGGTGACCTAACACCTGTCCTTAAGTTCTGCAGTGAGGCCTAACTACTGAGTGCCTACACAGTGATTTACCTATAGAAGCAGAATCGTGTCTTGGCAGTGGATGCTGGCGTTTTATACATAATTCAAACAGCCTGGTTCCAGAGACCTCAGATAAGACTTGTCTGGGAAATTGATATCACAAACAATCCACTCTCTCAGTTTTTCACAAAAGATAGTGTATCAGACAGTGAGGAACAAAAACGTTCAATAAACTTGTACCCTTTTCTAGGAGCAAGAAATACTTGACATTTTCCCAGCTTGAGACATATAAATAATTGTGGGGTAACACCGACTCAATGACAGTTGTAAAATAATTGGTTGTAAATAATTTCATTATCATGTTGAGTTGATTATTCCTGTCTCAGAAGAATAACTAGATACAGGAAAATAAATTGTAAAAAAAAATTTGTTCAATTGAAAACTTAACCAGTGACTTGTTTAATCAGTGTTTACTAGTAATAGGTGTAGTTGTTGTCCTGTTTCACACTTTATCACCTTGCATATACCCTAGACACTTACTAGATAACATACTCACACCATTACACAATAGGGGAAATATATATCGGGTGAGGACATTGGTGGAAGCAGACAAGTTCCCTGTAACTTATCTGAATTTCATACACTTCAGGAGCTTGCACAGCTAACCTCACACCAGATACCATTAATATAATATTTAAATCATTAATAACACCTAATCCACCACAATGGTAAAATATAGGTCTTTACTTAGAAGGGATCCGGGCCCTGCCCAACGTCCCAGCTGCAGCAAGAGTGCCGTGCGACCTGACATTGCACCCATCGTCAGATTTTGTCCAACTCCTGAGACATGGGAAGCAAAGCCACTAAAACTCAATGGAAATTTAGAATCACTGTGCTGGGGAAAATCGTGAAGGCATAGGATGCAGGACGTGACACAGCCACAGCAAAAGCTCAGCCACAGAACGAAGAAATGAGGCCTGCATCGTGAGCGCTTGTGACTAGCGGGGAATGCATCTCTGTGAACCCCACCTGAATCCCCAGAGCGAAGTGATCTTTAGAGCCAAAAAGGTGAGTGGCCAAGCAAATCAACCCAATACTCATGGAGGAAGACACACACATTGCATTCTTTGGGAGGGAGATGTCTGCAGCAAACACCCAATACCTCCAATGCCAGTCAAACAACATATTCCATACGAGCTCGAGTGTCGCCTCGGTTACCAAGGCCCGCGCAAGAGAGATAAATCCCCTGCTCCTTGTGAAAAGTCAGCGAAGGGGAACCTTAACATTTTACAGCTAAATATAGCTGGACTACAGAACAAGACAATTGAGCTTACAAAAATACTACACGAACATCAAGTACAAGTAGCCCTTCTCCAGGAAACAATACTCCCACGGAGACAAATTAACATCACGGGTTATACACAGTACAAATGTGAATGCCTGAAGTGCCAAGGCATCATGACCTTAATCAGAAATGATACCCAAGCCACAGTAACCAACAACCCTACAGCGGATATCGACCACCAAATAATAAAGCTATGGGGCAAAGATAACACCAAGTACACACTACACAACATTTACTGTCCCCCGACCTCATCAAAAGGTCTGCCTGAGTTTGAGCCCATACTAAAGAAAACTGTCGTAGCTGGTGATTTTAATGCTCACATTCCTGCTCTAGGATACAGGCGGTTTAACAGTAGGGGCCTAGAGGTTAAGGAGTTGTGCAGCAGTACCAACTTAATGCTACTGCAGAACTTGAAAACTCCACCAACACTCCTTCACAGGGCACACGGCTCGACCAGCCGGCCAGATCTGACATTTGTTTCAGCTGATATAGCAGAAAATAGTATCATCAAAGTCTTAGAAGATGTGGGAAGTGACCACCGCCCTGTTTTAACAACTATTTTAGCACCACAGATGACACAGAAGTCCCTTGGTAAACCATCCTGGAACTTCAGGAAAGCAGACTGGGACCGCTACGGCCGAGAAACTGATGCTGGATTCAGTCAAATCATTAGAACTGATAACATTAATACTACATACAACAACATATGTACCACAATAATAGCAGCTGCCAAAAAGTGCATCCCAAGGGGGAAGCATAAGAAGTATAAACCTTACTGGACATCTGAACTAGCTGAAGCAGTCAAAGAGAGGAGAGAGGCTAGAAAGAAGGCTGAAAAATACCCTACCACCCTAAATAAAACAGAGTACAACAGGTGGACAGCAAAAGTAAGGTATGTCACCAAGAAGAATAAACGGGAGACTTGGAAAGAAAATTGCAATAAACTAGATTTAAAAAGAGAAGGGAACAAAGTTTGGAGACTCCTTAGTAATCTCGAGGGAAGCAAGAAAAAGACAAACCCAACATATATGGTGGATGGAAGTGGTGATGAAGTAACATCAAGCAGCAAGAAAGCCGATGTCTTCAACAATTTTTACGCCAGTGTAAATAAAACACAACAGAGAAAGAAACTAGACAAAGTGCTCCTAAAGAACACATCCACGCGTAACATAGATCAGGCCAATATGGCTGCGTTCGATGATCCGTTCCGCCCACAAGAACTGAGAATGGCACTACGGAAACTGGCCAAAATTAAAGCTCCAGGACCAGATAAAATTAAAAATGAGATGATTTGTCAGCTAGGGCCATGTAGTGGTGTTGATGGTATTGTATGATGGTGATATTACTAAATGTAATTGTATGAGGCCAGCTGTGAAGGCTCCTGAGATAAAATGTAGTTGAGAATTGTCAGAAGGCCTTTCTTGCTACCACTACGACCTCACACTTAATTTTTTTTAATGAATGTGGCTATGTAAAGTGTCTAGGGTTATGATATGTAGTGTGGTGTAATAGGTTATAGATATACCCACAGATATTTAACAAGACTAATAATATTAATAAATGTTAAAATACACTGAACTAACTCACGTGTGTAAAATTTTTGATAAAATTATATTACATTTATTTTGTTCTGGATCAATTTTTTAGGTTGACCAGAACTTAAAAGGATTTAGAGATTATGAAAGAAATGCATGGAATATTATATCATAAATGCAATAGTGTACATATATATGTACTATACTAGTTAGTTTTATTAAAATGTTCTAGTAGTCATCTACTTGGGAGGATAGTTAATGTTTGTGCTGTTGGGGTGGCCTCATCACACCTGTCTATATTGACTACACAGTGTCCAGAAAATGGTGGGAATTTTTATGGGGGTATTAGTAACTACAAAGCGTTGGTGAATGTCCAGCAGACCAGAGGCTCACTCATCTTGTAGTTGTAGCTCTGGTGCTGAAATCAGGTGGTCCCACCTCTCCGTGCTGGCGGGCAATAATGGTGGTCTCTGTCACAAGTACTGCACAGATACACTCGAGTAAAGTCACCAACTGAATAGACACTGCTTTGTTGACAACAGAAACTCACAGCTCTGCAATCAAAGTATGGGCCATGTGTCAAAATCTATTCTCTACCCACGTCTGGACACAACACTGACACAACAACCACATCATACAGACAGGTCAGATCTCTCTGACCAAACAGCACATTTACCATGGTGGTTTTACATCAGATAGATCCTCCCAGACCATAGATTCTGAAAAATATTTATTAGTTTTCTGCCCTAAAAGAGGATAGGTAATATGTTTCATTATTCTCAACACTTGATCTGTCTTGCCTAACCCTTGCTGGAGTTTATGTACATTGTTGGTCCCTAGACCCTGAACTGGGCGGGGGGTCTAGAGCAAATCCCTACTTGTTTGTAAGGCTAGATTTCGATATGGCAGTATCAAATCACTCAAACATGAAACAATATTCAAAATATATAAGGAAATAATTTCAATCTTACCAGATTATGAATAAATAACACAGAATTGCTAGCAAAACTCAGCTGAGCTGCTGGCTATAGTATGGCGTCCCTAAATTTATTTCACTTTCTTTCATATGGAAATCACCACACTTTAAAATCTGTGTCTATCACTGAACAACTATTGAAGAATGGCCCCAAATGCGCTCTGAGCGCTAATAATATGATTGTCTGTGGCCAATCACTGCCTAGGTTTATTTTAAATTCAAATTTCCTACCCTAAAGTCATTTCAGTCATGCTTCAGTCAAGTATGGATGTTTATCTGTTAGTCTGTCCGTCTCTACTTGTGTTTCTACAAAAATGTACTCGATTTTTGAACCAACCTTTCTCTCCCCTCCAAAATTTTGTCGTTAAAAGTTATATTTAGACACAGCTACCACCAATGTCCCTCTCTTCCATACTACGTAGATTTGAACACCTGCGTCTCGAGGTCGTGTTTTTTTGTGCAATTAGCGACACTTTTAGATTCAATACAGTCTGTCGATGATGTGAACAACACTGTCTTTTGTCATTATCTTCAATATTATCTATCCGTCTGTAAAATTAAGAACATATTAGTTCACTGCTCTGAATGGGCCATCCGGCCAGCTAATTTTTTATATTCCTAACATTAATATTAAGAAAAAAGTACTTTTTAAATTTTGTAATATTTCGAACATCTGCGTTTTAGCCGCTGAATTCAAATCAAGGGCTTGGTATTGCAAAAGCGTCCAATAAATGACTGTGGCGTAACATATCTACGGTCCCTTCTGTCGAGTTGCTTACTTTTTATGTCAACTTGGGAAACGTGACTTTTCTCCGTTTCCCCCCCAATTGCGTCTCCTTAGCCTTTCTAGTCTCACGCAATCTTTCCAGTCATATTTTTTTCCTTTTTGATCCGCCGTTCCCCTCCTGTCTAGCAAGTCAATTATTATGGAGGATGATGACCCGCGGTCTAGGCGATCATGTACTATTCGCAGCCTACGCATTATGTTTTTATCCTTAAATGTTATCTTTGGAGGTATTTTACCGTTGTATCTCTGTCAATTTCACTACACATCTCCCCACTTGAAAACATGCCTATGGCAAGTTCCAAAACCAGCGATACACATAGGTAAAATTACTCCTCACGTCTGCCGCTACTCTAATTTTGATCACAGGGGTGCCGACTGAGGAAATCTGCACCGACATTCAATTTGCCTGGGATATATTGGATACTGAACTGATAAGGTTGAAGCAATAAAGACCACCTCAGCAATCTTGCGTTTTCATGCTTAGCCTGAGATAAAAATACGAGAGGCTGATGGTCCGTCTCCACCACAAAAGTCCTACCATACAGATAGATTTGAAACTTCTTTATTGCCCAGATTAATGCTAAACATTCTTTTTCGCTTGTGGAGTATCCTTGTTCCGCCTTATTCAATTTGCGGCTTGCATAAGCGACTGGTTTAAGTTCCCCATCAGGTGAGGATGATCTTTGCAACAAAGCCCCTCCGAGTCCTACATTACTTGCATCGGTTCTTAAGACAAAGTCCTGTGTCAAATCAGGCAGTTTGAGAATAGGCTTGCTAGTGAGTTTTTCCTTTAACTCTTGGAACGCTAGTTCACATTGTGCAGTCCAAATAATTTTATCTGGAAGTCCCTTGCGAGTCAGATCAGTCAGAGGAGCACAAATAGCGTTAAAATTTTTGATGTATTTCTGATAAAATCCGCATAACGACACGAATGATCGCACGTCCTTCTTTGTTTGTGGCCTAGGTGCTCTCTGCAGTTTTTACCAAGTTCTTAGGATCAGGGGTTATATTACCCTGATATACAGTGTGCCCCAAGAATTCCAACTCTTTGCATCCAATACAACATTTTGTTGGCCTAGCAGTTAAGTTCGCCTCCCGAAGTCTATCAAACAACATCTCCAGAGCTTCAATGTGTTCTTCAAATGTCTCTGTGGCGACGAGAATATCATCCATGAAATTCGTGATACACGGGTTATTCAGGGGATCCAACAATTTGCGCATCATCCTTGAAAACACACTCGGAGCATTTTTCAGTCCGAATGGTAGCATATTAAATTCATAATGTCCATCCGAAGTGCTAAAAGCCAAATAAGGTCTCACTTCAGGCTTCACTGGGATCTGGTAATAGCCTTTACTAAGATCCACCTTTGAAAAGTATTTTGCCTTGTTCAGTCTGGCAAATAACTGTTTTGTGTCTGGTAATGGATCCACTTGTCCTTCTGTGACAGCATTCAGTTTCCTGTAATCTATGCACAGTCTGTGTTCCCCAGACGGTTTTCTCAACAAAACGACACTAGAACTAAAAGATGATTCACTGTGCGAAATAATCCCCTCCTTCAACAAATACTCTATTTCTTCCTTCAATGCCTTCTCCTTCGCGAACGGAATAGAATAGGCTCTCATACAGATTGGGTTTGAGTCTACCAGTTTCATGTCATACTGTAGCAAATTTGTATGGCCTGGTTTATCTGTTAATACATCTGTATGTTCCTCCAGAACCTGTTGAACTCTCTCCCTCTGGTTTTTAGTCAGGTGCTTACTGACTTTTACCTGTGCTGCTGTTTCACAAGGATGTAATGGGTATTCATGTGAGGTGAGTGGTTCTTTTTGCATCTGGGTTGCAATAGCTAAGGTCAATAAGGGGGTGCTTTCCTGGAGTGGTCTGTCCAGATACTTCTTTAACAGGTTTACATGATAAACTTTTTCCTTCCCCTTTTTGTCAATTTTATAGTTTGTTCTAGACACCTTCTCTAGAACCGTATATGGACCTTGCCAACCAATTTGTAATTTATTCTGGCTTCCGGGTAGTAGAAGCAGCACCTTCTCTCCGACTGCCAGTTCCCTGTCCTTTGCCTTCCTATTAAAATATGCTGCATGTTTCTTCCTGGCTTGTTTCAAATTATCATTTGCCAGTTTCCATCCAGCTTTCAAACGAGTGGTCAGTTCGTTCACATATTGATACGATGAGGTAACAGTCTCTTCCGAATTCTCATCTGTCCAGGTCCTTAATAAAGTTACATCTGGATCTTTAATTTATCATACGTATTTTTCATGGAACTCGTCTGGTCCCGTCCCTTAGAAGCTTTATAATGAGGACTTTTCTCCCTAGAATCATCACTCACAAATCGACCACTACCAATTTTTCTCTGGGGTTTGTCTCCCCACTTAAGATTGCTTATGAGAGATCTTCGCTCTCTTTTCTGTTCTTCCAGTTTATATAAGTCTGACCGAGGGATTGTCATCTTATCCTGGGTAAAATTTCTTCTTTGTACTCTTCGCATAGTGGCCATGTTAATCCATTCAAGTGAAGACTGGGTGTGAAAAGGGGGCTCCCATTCCACTTTGTCTACCCGAGTATAATTAGTTTTCCTTTCAGGCCTACAGTTGCCCCGTGGCGTTTCTAGGTCCTGCACATATTTTCCCTTTGTGGGTGTTCCCTCATGAAATACGCCACATGCTTCTACAAAGTTTTCAACATCGACATTTACGTCGGGCCAATAGTATTTTCGAGCAATCTTTTGGCAGATGGTACCGACTTTCTCATGGTCACCATCTTTTCCAACATGTAAGCTCCTTATTAAGTTTGCCCTATATATCTTTGGAAGAACTAACTGTCCGTGACCAGTGGATCTAGTTCCTGTCTTCCTGTATAATAGTTTGTTCTTCATGAAATATTCCCCCTTGCTCGGAGGTGTGTGGCATTTGGGCAATTTTTTAAAACAGGGCTTGAGTGTCCTATCCTCAGCCTGCGCCTTCCTCATCTCCTCTGGATGAGCATTTATAGTTTCACCTTCTTCCTCCTTCTTCTGTGACCTGGTCTGCACTGTCGCCATGATCACAGGTTTCTCGGGATTCCCCAAGAAGACGTATCTACACCCCAATATCAGAGGGTAGATTGGTTCATCTATCACTGCTGCTCTGATTTCTCCTTCCACATAGCGAGTTTTCACCGTTATCCTTGCGATGGGAAGTGTCATGAGTGGTATGTCCTTAGTCGCCCCTTGTATTTCCACTGTTTCTGTGGTATACTGACTTGGGTCCACTAGGCTAGACTTCACAACTGAATCATAATCCAAACCTGTATCATAAAGGCACCTTATGGTGACCCCATTACAAATAACATCCTCACAAACTGGGGGGTGATAAGGTTCCTGTTGTCCATTAGGATTAACCTTTAATCTTCGCATCCCCGACTTCATTGCAGCAATGTTTGAAGGTTTCCTTCTACAAAATTCGGTGTTATGGTTATCCTTCTTGCACCATTTACACCATCTTTTTCCTTGGTTCAACGGTTTTCTTTCATTGAACTTTTGGTCATTGAACTGTGAGTTTCTGTCGCGATAGTCATTTCTTGGCCGCTCAAAGTTTGTCCTACCTTTATTTCCCTGCTCTCTATTATCAAATTTATTAAATTGCTGTGGAGCTTTAAAATTGTCTATGTGCTTCTTCTTAGCACCACTTACCTCTGCCTGGGCTGCCTGATACCTCTCAGCAACATTTAAAATTTCCCCCAACTTCTCTGCACCTTGTTCCATGAGAAATTTTCTCATGTCTGGAGCCATGGACTCTCTCAATTGCTCAATCATGATCATTTCTTTAAGATCTTGGGTCTTCCCCAGAGCCGTCCATTTCTCCAAATAGGTTTCTAGTCTGGCAGAGAATTGGTGGTATGTCTCCCCAGACAACAGTTTGGCATTTCTAAATTTCTTACGATAAAATTCACCATTCTTCTCGTACCTTAATAACAAAGCCTGTTTTAACATGTCATAATTGTCTTGGTCTTCCCTGTTCATTTTGGCAAATACTTCATAAGAAGTACCTCTCAATCCTTGTGATAGCTTTACACTCCACCTCTCTCTCTCTAACCCATATGTAGTAGCTAATAACTCAAAACGTCCTAGGTACCCCTCTATGTCATCGTCTTTTTCAACAAAATGGTCTAAATGAAACCCCATAGCTGAGTTTGAGGCTCCCAGACTGGGCGTAGCATCTGAGGCAAAAGGGCTGGCACCATTTTCAGGAGCCTGGCCTTGTAATTCCAGCTCCCTTAGTCGTAATTCGTGCTCCCTTTGCAACCTTCTATCTTCTGCCTCCCTTTCGGCAGTCAACCTTTTTTCTTCTGCCTCCCTTTGCTGTCGTTTTTCTTCTGCCTCCCTTTGCTGTCGTTTTTTCTTCTGCCTCCCTTTGCTGTCGTTTTTCTTCTGCCTCAATCTGCAGCCTCTTAATTTCTCTATCAGCCTCAATTTGTAACCTCTTCTCTTCAGCTACCTTTCTATCTTCCCTTTCAATATATTTATCACATTCAGCCGTTACGTATTGAATTAAAATCTGACCATCCATTCCCATCTCCTTCGCGGTGAGCACAGCAGCTGATCTAAATTTTGCCAGCTCCGCCATACTTTTTAGACAATATAATAATATACAAGATAAATCTCTAACCAGTAAATACACTAAGTACTTCTTATGACTATAGTCTAACTAATTCTAACTAACCAGTTAACTAATTAATTATTACTGGCTGTGAAGATTCACCAACTTTTATCTGCAGGGACACTTTTAATTTTAAAGGAAATTTTACAATTTATTTCCCTACTTTTATTTCTCCCACCAGGAGATCCTAATATTACTGTTGGGCTAATTATCCCGGACGAGCCCCCAATTTATGTAGTGGTGTTGATGGTATTGTATGATGGTGATATTACTAAATGTAATTGTATGAGGCCAGCTGTGAAGGCTCCTGAGATAAAATGTAGTTGAGAATTGTCAGAAGGCCTTTCTTGCTACCACTACGACCTCACACTTAATTTTTTTTAATGAATGTGGCTATGTAAAGTGTCTAGGGTTATGATATGTAGTGTGGTGTAATAGGTTATAGATATACCCACAGATATTTAACAAGACTAATAATATTAATAAATGTTAAAATACACTGAACTAACTCACGTGTGTAAAATTTTTGATAAAATTATATTACATTTATTTTGTTCTGGATCAATTTTTTAGGTTGACCAGAACTTAAAAGGATTTAGAGATTATGAAAGAAATGCATGGAATATTATATCATAAATGCAATAGTGTACATATATATGTACTATACTAGTTAGTTTTATTAAAATGTTCTAGTAGTCATCTACTTGGGAGGATAGTTAATGTTTGTGCTGTTGGGGTGGCCTCATCACACCTGTCTATATTGACTACACAGTGTCCAGAAAATGGTGGGAATTTTTATGGGGGTATTAGTAACTACAAAGCGTTGGTGAATGTCCAGCAGACCAGAGGCTCACTCATCTTGTAGTTGTAGCTCTGGTGCTGAAATCAGGTGGTCCCACCTCTCCGTGCTGGCGGGCAATAATGGTGGTCTCTGTCACAAGTACTGCACAGATACACTCGAGTAAAGTCACCAACTGAATAGACACTGCTTTGTTGACAACAGAAACTCACAGCTCTGCAATCAAAGTATGGGCCATGTGTCAAAATCTATTCTCTACCCACGTCTGGACACAACACTGACACAACAACCACATCATACAGACAGGTCAGATCTCTCTGACCAAACAGCACATTTACCATGGTGGTTTTACATCAGATAGATCCTCCCAGACCATAGATTCTGAAAAATATTTATTAGTTTTCTGCCCTAAAAGAGGATAGGTAATATGTTTCATTATTCTCAACACTTGATCTGTCTTGCCTAACCCTTGCTGGAGTTTATGTACATTGTTGGTCCCTAGACCCTGAACTGGGCGGGGGGTCTAGAGCAAATCCCTACTTGTTTGTAAGGCTAGATTTCGATATGGCAGTATCAAATCACTCGAACATGAAACAATATTCAAAATATATAAGGAAATAATTTCAATCTTACCAGGTTATGAATAAATAACACAGAATTGCTAGCAAAACTCAGCTGAGCTGCTGGCTATAGTATGGCGTCCCTAAATTTATTTCACTTTCTTTCATATGGAAATCACCACACTTTAAAATCTGTGTCTATCACTGAACAACTATTGAAGAATGGCCCCAAATGCGCTCTGAGCGCTAATAATATGATTGTCTGTGGCCAATCACTGCCTAGGTTTATTTTAAATTCAAATTTCCTACCCTAAAGTCATTTCAGTCATGCTTCAGTCAAGTATGGATGTTTATCTGTTAGTCTGTCCGTCTCTACTTGTGTTTCTACAAAAATGTACTCGATTTTTGAACCAACCTTTCTCTCCCCTCCAAAATTTTGTCGTTAAAAGTTATATTTAGACACAGCTACCACCAATGTCCCTCTCTTCCATACTACGTAGATTTGAACACCTGCGTCTCGAGGTCGTGTTTTTTTTTGTGCAATTAGCGACACTTTTAGATTCAATACAGTCTGTCGATGATGTGAACAACACTGTCTTTTGTCATTATCTTCAATATTATCTATCCGTCTGTAAAATTAAGAACATATTAGTTCACTGCTCTGAATGGGCCATCCGGCCAGCTAATTTTTATATTCCTAACATTAATATTAAGAAAAAAGTACTTTTTAAATTTTGTAATATTTCGAACATCTGCGTTTTAGCCGCTGAATTCAAATCAAGGGCTTGGTATTGCAAAAGCGTCCAATAAATGACTGTGGCGTAACATATCTACGGTCCCTTCTGTCGAGTTGCTTACTTTTTATGTCAACTTGGGAAACGTGACTTTTCTCCGTTTCCCCCCCCCCCCAATTGTGTCTCCTTAGCCTTTCTAGTCTCACGCAATCTTTCCAGTCATATTTTTTTCCTTTTTGATCCGCCGTTCCCCTCCTGTCTAGCAAGTCAATTATTATGGAGGATGATGACCCGCGGTCTAGGCGATCATGTACTATTCGCACCCTACGCATTATGTTTTTATCCTTAAATGTTATCTTTGGAGGTATTTTACCGTTGTATCTCTGTCAATTTCACTACAGGCCAAAGGCAAAAGAGACACTTCTGTGGTTCATCAATAGAACGTGGAACGAGGGACAGCTACCATCAGCATGGCTGACAGCAACCATCTTGCCTATATTGAAGAAAGGGAAACCACCGGGAACACCAAGAAGCTATAGGCCCATATCCCTCACTTCATGCTTAGGCAAGCTGGTCGAGAGAATGGTAAACAACAGACTATATTGGTGGTTGGAAAGCTGGAACCTTCTGGACAACAACCAGGCAGGCTTCAGACGTAAGTGCCGCACAGATGACCCCCTCTTCAGATTCACACAGAATGTGATGGATGGTTTTCAAGACGGAAAAAGCACAATAGCTGTGTTCATCGACCTTGAGCAAGCCTACGACAGAGTTTGGAGAAAGGGACTTTTGCTAAAGATGAGAAGAATGGGAATAGGAGGGAAAATGATTAGATGGATACAAGCCTTCCTAACAAATAGAACCATAGCTACCAACTATGCTGATGCAATTTCACGGAAAAGAACGCTGGAAGAAGGACTACCTCAAGGCTCTCCTTTAAGTTGCACCCTTTTCCTCATCTTTATTAATGACCTTGCCAAACATCTGAATGTGTCGAAGGCGCTGTTTGCCGATGACCTTGCCATCTGGACTACTGATAAATATCCCATTCTGGCAAAAGCCAAGATTAACAGAGCTCTCCTTACAATGTCAGTATATTGTGAACTGTGGAAACTAAAAATCAATACGCAGAAAACTGTATACACCACTTTCTCGCGCAGCCACAAAATAGCAAAAAGACCTATCAACATCAAACTGAGTGGGGAAACGCTAACAAAAGAGGAGCACCCAGTCTATCTAGGAGTAAAACTGGACAGACAATTGAAACTAGATGGACACATCTACAACCTCAGGGAAAAAGCATGTAAGCGTCTAAACCTCATCAAACGGCTAGCTAGTACAAATTGGGGAGCGGATAAATTAACACTTCGTCAACTATATCTCGGCTATGTGAGATCAGTGATAGACTATAACCTCCCCCTCCAGACCATTGTGAGTACTAACACCATCTCATCTCTAAACCGTGTGCAGAACCAAGCTCTCAGGTTAATTTGTGGAGGGATGAGATCAACACCCACAGCCGTATGCGAGATAGATGCCAATATAGAGCCACTGGATATTAGGCGTAAAAGAGCACTGACTGAAGCTGTAGAGAGATACAGGAGACAAGAGAAAGACCACCCAAACAAAGTACTTATTGACACTTGGAAACAAACACGAAGACTGAAACAACTATCTCTCCTGGACATAGCCAAAGAGGAAAATGATAAACACCATCTCCCGCAAGAGAGAGAATTGGAAAACAAATACTTTGGACCACCCCCTTGGGAAAACTTCCATCAACCAACTGTCAAAACACAACTGATAGATAAAACGGCCAACAAGGAAACACTACCCACAGTCTTGAAGACGTGTGCCTTGGAGACCATACACAGCTACCCAACGTCAGCAATCCAGGCCTACACAGATGGTTCTGTTTTCAAGACCACCTCTTTTGCAGGATATGGCGTCTGCATATGGTACCTGGATGGATCCTCTTATGAGTTCTGTGACTCCTGTGGTGAGAATTGTTCAAATTATGAAGCGGAGGCTGAGGCCATCAAGACAGCCATTGAATTACTACACCAACAGTTTGACCTTATGGAACGAAAGCCATCAGATATAGTGATTTTTAGTGACTCCATGTCTGTTCTGGAAGCACTTAAACAGACTCCATATGAAAACAAAGACATTTTTCTTATAGGAAAAGCGGTTCATAACTTGATCACAGCCTACTCCTTCAGTGTAACTCTACAGTGGATCCCTGGACACAGTGATCTAACTGGAAATGAGACAGCTGATAAACTTGCTAAAACAGGAGCCTCTAAACAACAAAAGGACAGACCCTGCAGCATGAGAACAGTCAAACAGATTCGCAGAAACAACACAAGAGAAATCTGGCTGAACAGATGGGCGAACGGGCAATGTCTTTAATGAAATGAACTGCCCAAAAGACAACGACAACATAAACAGATTCAGCAGGAGAAATCAAAGTCTTATCTTTCAGTTCCGAACAGGACACACCAGAGTCAATAGCCATCTAAACCGTATCAACCCTCAGCACCTACCCATGTGTAGACACTGCTCTCATCCCTATGAAACAACCAGACACCTCCTCATGGAGTGTCCATCACTCACAAACGTCAGGAAAAAACTTTTACAGACACCTCTGACAGTCACCAACTCACTATACGGAACGTTAAAACAACTGCAGAAAACCTGCACTTTTTTAAGAATGGCATTGGGCTGCCAAGAGTAGATATGCTCAGCAGCATGGGATATCGACAACAACAACAACAATACATTTTGAAAAGAAATTTGCCTTCTAAGAATATTTCGTGATAAATCTCTCCAGAAGAACGATGGGTTAGAGAAGATGAGACACAGGAAGTATAAGACAAGAAAACAAAGAAGATTAACTGTCCTGCTAACATGCCACACATTTTCAATGTTCACGATGTATATAAATGTAAGTATGCGTTAAGTATTCTATCAGTCTGACCATCAACTTATACAACATATCACATCATATGACATGCGTCCATAGTTCACACATTTAAATAGACGTCGTGTACATTAACTCTTTCTAACTCAGGTACTGTAAGAGGTGACATGACATGGTACACTGCTGTTCCAAGGGCCGTCTACATGCCACGTTTGGTTATAGACGGATGGCCCCTTGACCAGAGCACGAGAGAGAAAAATCAGATCGCGCGAGATGAAATAATTAAGAAGAATATTAAATTAATGTTACCAGGAGAGACAAAAGGAGAAATTATTATCAGTTTAAAACCAAAAGCATTTTCAGATTTGTACACTGTATTCCATCTTCGTCAAGGAAAAGTCACAGACAGCCAGAATAACTAGTAATATTTAGGATTCCATTAGAGTACAGACGACAGAACTAGGTGCACCTTTTAAAATTAAAAGAAGTAAATTTCAGTGTTAATACTTAACGCCCCGAGTCCTAGGAACCTTACTCAAGTGTACCAAGTTAGAAAACTAACTCACCTGAAGGTCGACGGCATCTTAAACAGTTGCCCGACATATTACGGATTCCTGTGCATAAAATCTGCGTTTAAATTCACCCAATCTATTGGGGTAAGTTGTAAGATATATATATTTTATCATTTTATATTTGTATTTGACATGTATAACTTGCTTGTGGATGAACAGTAGCACATGAGGCTGGCAACTACATCACATTAAATAACTTGTCACATAAACCACAACTGCAAGAACTGGTGACTGCTTCGTGCAGGTTTTCTCACAAGAAACTAATGGCAGAGATAGCCCCAAGCTCCACAGGGAGGAGGGAGTGGATGATGATAGTATGTATAGAATACGTTTATCGCCATACGCTCTCGTCTAACGGCACAAAGAGTTTACAAATTAGCCAAAATGAAACATTTCCTGAAACATATTTCACCTTCAAACACACCTAGACTATTGTTCCACAATCTGGGATGGTTGTTCAATGCCCAACACAAAAAGGCTCCATTTACTTCAAAAATGTGCGGTGCGTCTGGTTGCTGACAAATATCAAACACACTGTACAGATCTCGTCAACGGAATTTTAAATACAATATCTAAATTATAATATAACAAGATAGTGCGTAAAGTCAAAATAGAGTTTACAAATAGCCAAAAATGAAAACATATTTCACCTTCAAACACACCTAGACTATTGTTCCACAATCTGGGATGGTTGTTCAATGCCCAACACAAAAAGGCTCCATTTACTTCAAAAATGTGCGGTGCGTCTGGTTGCTGACAAATATCAAACACACTGTACAGATCTATATGAGTATCTTAAAATATTACCCATTGTGACGGAATTTTAAATACAATATCTAAATTATAATATAACAAGATAGTGCGTAAAGTCAAAATAAGATAGAAAATAAAAATTGAGTCCAGCATCTTGTTCGCCCAGGCCAGTTAATATGCGGGTTTTGCTAAGCCTTATAGCCGAATGGACGGTACTGTATTTTTCAAATTTGACCTTGGATAAAACCTAACACTTTTTCCCAAGGTTCAAACAATAATTGCCTCGGTGATAGAATATATAGTAAAAGGGGGAGAGAGAGGGTGATAAATGGCCTCAAATGCTAATCGCGACTAACATCGTTTCTAAAAATAAAACCAACGCGCAAAAGCCTTGCCTAGGGCGATTCCCAAAATACGAGGAAAAAGTTAGAACATGTAGACAACTCGTGTCACAAAAACAACCTTAGCTCTTATTTCAAAGGACTTAATTATCACGTAAATAGAGAAGACAGCACATGGAAAAGAATTGAACGTGTAGTAGACTAAAAATAAAAAAACTAACATAGAAAAAAAAAACAACTGTGTACTTCTGAACCAAGCCAACTAGTCCCATATAAATTATATATTCGTGTACCTTAGGACTTGCTGACAAAGAATATGGTAGTAGTTACGCAAATAGTCCATTAATTAACTAATTATAGCCATAATACTATAGTGGATCCGACCAGACTGTCAGGAAAGATCATGCCTGCTTATAATTTTTTATGGCATGCTTCGAAAAAAACGACTTTGGGTAAATGAGGTTAAAAGGTACGGGATATTTGATTGGTTGGATTTTAAAGGAAGGCGAAGTATGATTGGTTGACCTAAAACTAAAAATATATTTGCCTTGGAAACATATTGGGAGTTGTTATTTGAAACGATAGATTCAAAAATAAATGTAAACATGGTCTCAATGGACAAAGCAGTGGATATTGACACGAAACGGGGACTGTTCACTGCCATTTCAAGAAAGTTTTGTGTAAAGCAAGATCGATGAGAGCAGGCGGAGAATTTTCTATCATAGGAAAAGCCTGGACATAGGGCAGATCGAAAATGTGCCATATTCTATTGCCTAGTCATCGTTTACTTGTGTTATTTCCTTGCATCTATGGTAAGATTGATTTTCTTAACATTTTATTTAAAATAAAATTTGAATGTGAGATACTAACATACGACTGTAAGTAAGTGAGTCTATGGCAGACTAAAAACAGAGTCTAGAGATTGATCCAGCATATGAAAGACTATCAGAGAGGTGTAGACCAACTAAATTATATATGATTATCATCAGGAACATAATACCTATCCTATTGTATGGAAAACAGATTATTGCTGGAATTGCAGAGGCGTTGTAACTATTAGGGAGAGGAATACTCGTATACCTGGTCACATCAAAAGAAACTGGTGAAAGGGATTGTCGTAAAGAGCTGATCTTACATGTTTGTTTGTAATGTGCCTGTACTGGTTGTTGAATATTAGTGTAGGCTGTTGATTACGAAGGAGGCATATCCTTCTGATTTCAGAGGTTTTTGGTGGCTGTCAATAACTGGTGCCAGACTACAGTGGGCCGATATATTCATGCCACAGTCTTGCCTTTTTCGCAGACAACTGTAAACCACCATCATTCTTGAAGAAGTGGGAGCTGAAGGTTGTCGTTCAGCGAAGTGCAGGAAGATTCCTACATCATATTACAAAGATAAGTGCATGTTCGGCACCTGATCGCTCAACTAACATTATATTAAAAATAAGAGACTGGGAATAGTGATATAAACATTCCATCAGTGTCCACATAAACTTACAAACAACATGCAGAGATGATGATAATAAACAATCTACCAGTGTATACTAGAAGTCACCTCAGTTAGAAAATACACTACACCCTTATATAATAATAATATGTGTATTATGGACAGAAGATCCATTGTATAAATTGATTGATGTAATTAATTTCTATGATTTCACTTTTGATTGACAGTCCTGATTCCAAATAAATTAGATTCAGGACAATAAATTGAAAAAAACATTAACTTTACCAAACTTTCAACCACTGACTTACTAAAGATAGTCTTTTAAAGTGTGGTTCGTATGTGATTGTCGTGGTACTGTTGTGTTGTATTAGATAATAAAATAATTGTGTAATTGTTTATATGTTTAGTTGGTTAATGCAACCTTACACTAACATTTCATAACCCTAGACACCAAACGTAGTCATCTTAAAGTCTATCTAGAATAAGTCTGAATGAGATCATAGTGGTGGTAGTAGAAAGGTGCCCTGGAAATTTACTCTAATATTTATTATATTCAGGGACCTTCACAGCTGACCTCATTCAGTACACTAAGATTTCTTAACAACAAACTGTATTAACATCAAACCCACCACACCCACCAGGAAGCGCTTTCTTTTCGACAAAGCGAAATTCGCTCACAAAATCCTGTCACAGAATGCTCAAGCGTGTCTGTGGCCGCTTTTAATATACAATAAAAGACGCAGTCAGCGCTTAATCTAATTACAGGTACCCAAGTTCTGGCTAGACTTCTTCCAGAGAAGTCCGGCTTACTGTGACAGAATTGTGCGTTCTCTTTGCCTAACATTCATGTTTATCGCTGACATTAATGCGCTGCATCTCTTTTTCTGCACTTAATCATTGTTTACACTCCCTTCCCTCACTTCTTGTCAGATCGGGACTTCAGCGACCATCTTTTGCTTATTAGGGTAATCAATCACTTTCGTTTGAACCCATATTGGCACCTGAATCTGTGGAGTGAAATGTTGTAACACATTTACGAGCAGACCGTGTGTAGGAGAGACCGGGTAAATGAGATAACCATTGTCGGACAACGGGCTGATCACCCGTTTGCCAGTCACTTCGATTACGGAAACAACAGCAAATGGATTGATTTGCCGTTGCCCTAAAGACGCCAATAGGCGTGATGGGAAACAATGGCAAAGAAAACCTATCTGCTGTTGCCCTAAGACGCCATTAGGCGTAATGGCCACTGACTGCTTTGACGGTCGGTGGCTAAGGACGGAAGAAGAAGATTGTCGGGCAAGACGGATTGGAGAATGGTTATCCATCTTGAAAGAGATTAACTGTGATAGATTATGGAGTCGTGAGTGTAAACATGATTGAGAATAGACGGAAGCTGGCATACCGTATATGGTGACTTGTAAACAACACATTTATTTTTGCGTTTGTTACGCAGGAATTTTCCGTGAGAGAAGGGGAAATGTACGCATCTTGCATGCTATTGGCGTGGCATCTGAGCTGTAAAAATACAACATTTCTGATTGGAGTCTTGTCATATAGTAGCAATCTGGATGTAGGCCGAATGTTGGCTTATAATTTAGCGTCTTGTGAGTTTACCGCACTGTGATTTCAACTAGTTAAAAAGACAGCTAGAATAAGGAATAGGATCAGGATTCCACTTTAAAGGACTCGACAACGTGTTCTAACTGTAACAAATCTGGCTGTCCCTCTTGCATGTATATGCCTGTCAGCCGTCACGAGTCCTTTTGACGTGTCGGGCTATTCTTTGTTTACGCAGCATGAAAAGACTTCTTCACCGAGGGACGTCTCCCAAAATAATCAATATTTGTGTAATGACGCAGCTTCAAGCGCTATTGTTCCCATGTGGTGACCCGTCGCTTGTTTGCACAGTGGTCAGCACTGACGAGACTAATCCTCTGTGTCACCCGCGTTCTCTTCGTAGTTAACAATAGCCCAAGGTGGTATGGAATTCCGTATCAAGGAAATCGTTTATGACCACGTAGGGGTGTCACAAGATTAGGATGAGACCAGGTGTGTTTAACAAGGTGTGGAAACTGAATCAAAAGACCACCGATGAAAGAACAAATGTTTTTCTTTAGATACCAGATGCAAGTAATAAAGAGTACAGATTACGGACGAAATAGCAAAACGTGGGATGAAAGAGCACAAATGTGGGGGAAAATAAAATAAGAAAGATGTAGGAAAAGATAGAACGATAAGGCTTTGGCGCTCGTTTATCACAGTAAGTTTGGTCCAGAAAACATATTCTTTCTTCTCAGCCCTGGAATCTACCACCTTCATCTATATATCCTTTTACTGGGATGATCCTTAGCTTCCTTTGCATCTTTGGTTTTCTTTAATTAGTTTTGTCTACGAATTGTAGCAATTTTTCGAAAATCGTTTTTACAATAACTTTTAACATTCTGGCCTAATTTACCTTAAATACGATCTCTGAAATTAAAGCACATAACAAATAATCCTTGTGAATATAATGCATGGTCTTCTCCGTCATAAAATGCAATATATTCCAGTTCTTTCCTTCACTCCGTTCGTTTGCAATTCACGTAATTCCATATTACCATTAACACAAAAAACTCCTTCTGCTATACGCCATTTGCAAATCGTTTGCGACACACACAAAAGAGTGCATTGATTTGGTTGGACGATATTTTGCATTATATAGTGAATGGTACGGCATTGTTTCATCATGCTACACATAGCATGACGATTCTGTTGATGGTGGAAGATATGGAAAGACCAAAACACTGATGGCATAGGAAAGGAGGACTTGACATGAGTATTTTGAAAGCATATGCTCCTTGTGTAGTTGAAGGGCAATGAGGATGATGATGAAAACCAATCACGCATAGGACAAAAAGCGTTAACTATGGAAATATCCAACCTTGAGTCCACAAAACTGCACCTCCACGTAAGGGTCAGCCAGGTCTCTGTTTTCGCCAGTAAAGGCTTTCTTGACATTCGCCATGAGTCCAGTGTTCATTTTAGGCAGACCCTCAGCCTTGTAGATCTTGATGATGTACCGGGCCTTTTGGCGGTCAGCTGGAACTCCGTCAGGAAGTAGGAGATTGCTGCGATAAGATGGACCAGCAATCACCACCAGAAATCAAGTGACAAGCAAACATGACAAAGAATATAACAATCATCTTGCAATTAAGAACAAAAATCAGACAGTTATGATAAGTGTCAAACAACAATTAAGAATGACATATTTCATTAAATCAAAGGCCTTATTATAACGAAGTGCCATGCCGAGTGGTGTAATCATCATTTTACTACACACACAAAATCGTATCGGTAGTATTGTCTTTAAGCTTTACTGAAAACAGTATTTTTTTCTATAAGTTTTGTAGATGACTTAATCCATATGCTGTCTATGAGTTTTGTAGATGACTTAATCCCATATTTTGTCTATGATGTCTGTGGTGAAGTGGGATGTTATAAATATGTATAGGGGACTTAGTGTACTGACTGAGATCAGCTGTGAAGGTATATATATCTAATAAGAGTAGTGTATTATATATAACCTTACTTGCTGCCACATATGTATACCTCAGTCAGAATTATGTCTGGAAATAGTACCATCAAGACCACGGTCCCACAATTCATGGAAACAAACACAGATACGTTGATTAGCAATGAATTCTGGCACAAATACTGGCACAAATTCCCATCTGCTTATGTTCCAGGCTTTTATTTAGCAAAAATATGAGCTGGCTTCAACGCACTGTTGCTTTATCAAGCTTATTTGAACTAGTGGTCTCGAACTAACGCTCCTAAGTGAGTATATCAGCGAGTCTGGCCAATGGAGCCACGTTTCGACAAGTGTTTGAAAAAATTTTAACTTCCTACGTCTCCCCTAACAACCAAGGATAGCATTTATAGTCCGACTAATCGTGTTTAGCCTTACATATCATTCCAGCCAATCAGTTCAAATGTAACTTGTGGCCCATTTCCCGTACAATGGTGGTGCAAAAATATCTACCACTGAGCGATTCTGATTTTGGGTGTTGTCTGACAGCACCATCATTTTATTTTTGCTATAACTTGTTAATTCCTAGACTATTTGCATAACGTTGTACATATTCTTTGTCAGCAAACCCTAAGGAACCCAAATATATATATTTAATAGAGCTAAAATGCTGCGTTCAAAATATGCAATTCCTTCTACCTCCTGTTTCGAAGATGTGCTGTCTGGGTACTGTAATGTTTTCAAACGTAAACCCATCTATTGTCATCTTTCTAATAAGAGTTTTTCAGGATTTAAAAACCTAACTCTGGGAAGGGTAGTGAATTTATCACTGTCCGTCTGAAAAAAAAAAAGTTAGTGCATGTGGCCTTACACGCGTGATAGTAGTAATTGTGTATCGCGCGACGCGTGTTGCATGCGTTCCTGATTTTCAGCCCTCCCTCTCTCTTTCTATTTGAGTCCATCTGTTCGTTCGTTTTGGTAACGTAATATAATTAATGTTAGGATTAATTTAGGTCATTACGCAGTCTGCCTCTCAATGTTTTTCTTAGAAATGCAATACCCGTTTTAATGTGTTGTGGAAACGCTTGTATTTATGCAGTGGCTTATATTTAACGTGGAAACGTTACAATTTGCAGACGAAGCATAAAACAAAGGAGGATTTCGAGTACATTCCTTGTGACAGCACTGTTATTTTACCATTGCTCTTTTCTTTATTAGAATTTATTTGTTAGGCTTTGCATCTACCTTTTAATTTATATATGTGGATTAGAATATTTCACGACAATGTCTTAATCCCATATGTGTCTATGATTTATGTTGATGACTTACTCCACACGTTGCCTATGATTTAGGTTAATGACTAACTCCCACATGTTGTATACGAGTTCTGTTAATGGCTTACTCCATATGTTGTCTATGAGCTCTGTAAATGACCCACTCTCATATGTTGTCGATGAGATCTGTAAATGATCCACTCTCATATGTTGTATCTGAGTTCTGTTGGTTATTTAATCTCAAAAATTGTCTGGGATTTTTGTTGGTGGTTTACCCCATTGCATTGTCTAGGATTTCTGTTGGAAACTTACTCCCTTATAATGTCTTTGATTTCTATTGATCAATTACTCCCAAATGTGGATTATGCATTGTATTGGTGTGCCAGGAGTCAATCTTCGATCGTTACATTTTTCTGTGCCATCCATAACTTTTTTCTGTGCCCTTCCGTGTTCTTTTTCTCACATGCACCTTCACGTTGTTTTCGTTTTCATAGTTCAAGGTTTTCACATCACATCTTGTTCTAATCTGTCACTTCCTTATTTTTGAAACAACATTGACTTCTTTTGTGCGAGCGAACTTTCCACATTAACTTTTCGCTTATCCCCAGCTCCAGGTGGAGTAAAAATCTATACTAAGCGACATTTTATTGTTAACTCCTACTTTTTATCTGGGTAGATTCACAAAACATGTTGTTCACAGGTTCCAATATGAATGGACAGATGGTATTGGGAGATACGATGCCAGTTCGAACGGGAGATGTTGGAAGATGTCAATCTGATTAAAGATTAAGACACGGAAAGTAAGATAACAAATGTGATTTTGGAGCACTGAAAGATACGTATCGCTTTCATATAATCCAGACCTAAGGGTCTTTTATATTTAGACATGCGCCCTAATATAACCGACTAGGTTGAACGGGACGCGCCTCGCCAAAACGAGGCAAAACGTTATAAGGAAAAATACGTATCGCTTCGGCCCAGACATTGTTGTAATAAAAAATTACAAGGAAATAACATCTTGGAGGAGATTATAATGTTTGATCTGTCAAGTAGTGAGTTTGTAAACATAGTAGGCGAAACGGAAAGCGCGAAACTTTAATGGTTATGAAAGACAGTCAAATGAATTTGTAATTGACATGTAAAGAAACTATCTTGTGTGTTATGCAGAATGTTTTACAGATGAGGGTGGTGGGGAAAAAAGATCCCTACTGATATCAGACACCAATTCGTTGTTGGATTGGCATGACAGTGCTAAAATAAACCACTTCTGATTGGAGCTTATTTCCAATGAAACCACATGGGCGGGTGAGCGAAAACGTCGCTTATAATGTGCAACTTTTTGGGACTGCTTCACCGCGTTTCCATCTCATCAAGTAGAAGACATTTCAGATGCTATGATAACGAATAGAAGCAGGATTCCAACATAAGGGCAGGACCAAGTTTTAGAGGATCTTCTGATATAGACAGAAAGAAAACTCGACTATAGTACTGGAAACTATGAGTCCTAGGAACATGCACA
This sequence comes from Oreohelix idahoensis, assembly GCA_024509875.1. Lineage (NCBI taxonomy): Eukaryota > Metazoa > Mollusca > Gastropoda > Stylommatophora > Oreohelicidae > Oreohelix > Oreohelix idahoensis. Next base: position 110,300 of record JAMPIV010007752.1, read on the forward strand.
CAGAATAACAGTGAGATTACAATTCAAGTAATACCCCGACCACATGTAATACGGCCTCATAAAACTAGTGGCCCAACACTATTCGGAAGTTTTCGTCTGCAAGAACTCTGTAAAATTCGTTCCCGGTAAGTTTTAATATGTAAATTTTATCATTTTATATTTCTGCATTTAACGTGTGTAAATTGCATGCGGATTTACAGGTTCATACGAGGCTGGCAACCACAGCATATAAAATGATTTGATTCATTAACCACCACTGCAAGAGCTGGAGACTGCTTTTTGCCTGTTTCCTCATAAGGAACACAAAAGTAGAGGTAGCTACAGGTTCCATGTGGAACAGGGAGGGGATAATGATGACACCATGGTGTACATATTTATTTTATTAACATTTTAATAAGTTTATGCGTATATTCTAACATGTTTAAATAATGCAGTTGTCGTTTTCCGCTGTCCAAACGCACTTTATCCGACTCACTGGTTTTATTATTAATGCTCAGGGAGGGTTAATAATCCGAGGAAGATGAAGTGGTGGGATAGAAGCAGAGGGAGCCTGATTCTCATGTCAGGAGACCCTATACTTAGAAGAGGAATTTGTTTTCTCTCAGTTTGTGGTACAAGTTTGTAGTACCAGTTCGTGGTGCAAGTCTATGGTTGAAGTTGACAGCAATCTATGCTAGACGCCTGCATCAGATGGGTCTTGAATACGTTTGCCTTGACATAGGAGTGGCTACCCCCAGCATTACCCTCAGGGACGTTTTCATGACAGCTTAGATTATCTCAGTTGTAATGCTTGATTTCTTGAAATTCCTGTGTGGCTCCCTAAAGTAGAAGCCTCATTCTTCTATTTATATCTCTGCCAAGAGTAATCTTGAGCGAAGGTTGATACCTTGTACCTTTGAAGACCATCATCATTATACAAGTTTGGCTATTGTCTGACCATTACAGCAGAGCAAGAGCGATAAACACGTGACAGGTGTCATACTTTCATGTCGTGCCTTTAAGTTCATTTGGTATTTTCTCTCACTGTTTTCTTCTGTCCCTTCTACCACCAATGTGTCCACTTGTTATGTGTATCAATCTTCTTCTTCTTACAATAGGACAAATATATTTTGTCTCCTTTTTTTTTTTTCTTTTTTTTCTTTGAAATGATTTATCTCTTGTCTCAGAAACGCATCACGAAGAATAATAATGAAATCTTGGTGAAGAACTCTGAAAATGTACTTTCCTTTTACTTATCTTATTTGCGTTGAACACCGTGGAGATGCGCTCTTAACTCATGTCTGAACGATCTTCACATAATGCATCGTATATATATATATATATAATCACAGCATTCCTACACAAATTAACGTCTGAATATAAATCCTTGACACCACGTTAGATCTGGAGTTGAAAAGGAGGAAAAGGAGGAAAAGGGGGGGGGGGGGGGGGGTAAGATGACTTACGCTTCAATGTCATCGTCTTCCTTGTCTGACTTGGGCGGAACCTGTAAGAGCAAGCAGACCCATCAACAGTTAGTAACACAACCAAGCGATAGAGTCAATATTAAACAAGCCATTGATGTTAATTATATGTTAACACACAAGATCAATTTATTCTTGACCTTCCTGCCCCCAATGGAGCATAGGGCTTCAACAAATATCGATGCTCTATGTCCTGTGTTATCAGTTCAAGGTATGTCCGTGCCTTCCTTGTCCCCTTCATGTCTGTGCCGAGTTGTCCCCTTCATGTCCGTGCCTTCCTTGTCCACTTCCTGTCTGTGCCAAGTTGTCCCCTTCATGTCTGTGCCGAGTTGTCCACTTCCTGTCTGTGCCAAGTTGTCCCCTTCATGTCTGTACCGAGTTGTCCCCCTCTATTTCTCTTATCCTAGAGATTTCAGAGCAAGAACTGTTTTGTTACACTATCAACTGGGTTTTCTCCATATAGAGTCCTATCAACTGGGTTTTCTCCATATAGAGTCCTATCAATCGCCAATTTAGTGGGTTGGATATAGAGAATGAGGATGGGAGGGTGACTTTTAGGGGAAGGAAGGATAAGGTGGGGAGGATTTTGAGAATGAGGACTATAGGGAGGAGGAGGAGGAGGAGGATAGAACAAAAGGTCGGGGAAAAAGGAGGGGAGGAGAGGAGGAGGCGGCGGAGGAGGAGGAGGAGGAAGGCAGGAAGAGGAGGAGGAGGAGGAGGGAGGAGGAGGAGGAGGAGGAGGAGGAGGAGGAGTATCGAGGAAAGAAGAAGCTAAGTAAGAAGCGAGAGGAGGACGGAGGAGGAGGATGGAGGAGGAGATGAGAAGAGGAGGAGCGAGGAGGAGGGAGGAGGGGAGGAGGAGGAGGAGGAGGAGGAGAGAGAGAGGAGAAGAGAAGAAAGAAGAAGAGAGAAAGGAGGAGGAGAGAGGAGGAGGAAGGAGGAGGAGGGAGCGAGAGGAAGGAGGGAGCGCGAAGAAGGAGGAAGAAGAAGATACTATGAAGAAGATTGTTAAAACAAGGCAGGAGGATCTTTTTTATGAGGAGTGAGGAGGTCCCATCGAGAAGAAGAAGAGAGGAGAGAAGAAGGATGGATCCGGCCGCAAGAAGATGGACGAAAGCGGGACGACGCATGGTGGAAAGGGAGGAATTAACAAAGGAGGAGAGAGGAGGGGAGCGAGGAGGGAAGCGAAAGGAGGAAGTTGACTTTGAGGGAGGCAGTTGACCATCGGAGGACGGAAGTGAGCGGGAAGACGACAGAGGCAAGAGGAAGAGGAAGCGGAGGGGTATGGACGTAGAAGTGTGGACGAAGAGGTAGGATTTTAGGGATTGGAAGCGGAGGAGTGTAAGGAGGAAAGAGGGAACTAGGCTCAAGAGCGGAGGTAGGAGGAAGAGGCAGGGCGAAATCTTATGAGGAGGAGGAATTTTTTGGAGGAGGAAGGAGGGAATATGAGGAGGGGTAAGAGGTTATTTTTTTTATGCGGAAGATAAAGAGGTAAGCGTGAAGAATAGAAGAAGAATTAATCGAGGAAAGGGGAATAAAAGATTTATGAGGATCAAAGAGGGAATGTACGCGGACATGGCCGGAGAAATGAAGAAGGTAGGAGGAGGGAGCGGAGGAGAGGACGATTGGAAGAAGAAGAAGATGAGAAGAGAAGTAAGGAAGCAAAGGATGAATTTGGGGGAGTGTTGGAGGAGTAGGGGAGGAAGAGGAATCAAGATAGAAGAAGAAGGAAAGATTATAGAGAATGGAGGAGGCCCTGGAGGAGGAGATGAGGCGGAAGGAAGGAGGATGAGGACGGAGTTGTTGAATCCCGAGGACTCAAAATAAAAGGACAACCTCGAGCAAGCCCCCCCAGCCTGATATTAACTAGAGAAGAAGAGAGGATGAGGAGGGCGGAAGAGGTATCGAAAGGAAGGGCAAAGGGGAAGGAATGAGGTAGGGGAGGGAAGAAGATGGACGAAAGGGAGTAGAGGAGGACGGAGGACGCCGGAACAGGGCTAGGAGGAGGGGGAGAGAGGCGAGGAGGGGAGGAAGTGGGACGGGTGTGGGAAGATTGAAGTCTTTCTGTAGACAGAATATCTTGAGAGTCTAGAAAGAGGATAGAAGCCGACGGCCGGACGGTAGGGGAGTGAGGAGGCGAGAGGAAGCGAGAGGCGAGGACGGTATATTTAGGGGGAGATTTAGCGCAGGGAGAGGAGAGGAGGAGGGGGATGGCAAGAGTAAGAAAGGGATAGGAGAAGAAGCAGAGACGGTTAGGAGGAGAGAGGGGGAGGATGGCGAGCAGGAGCTTTTAAAGCGGTGGCTATGGGAGGGCGAGACGGAGGAGGGGGAGGATGTAGGGGGGAGAGCGGGGCACTGCCGAAGCCGAAAGGAAGGGTGAGGATGAGGGCTGGGAAGGAGGAGAGAGGAGGAGGGATGGGTCAGGAGTAGAAGGAAGAAGCGAGAGACGGCCGCAGAACAGGCGTTTTTGGAGGAGGCAAGCGCCTAGTGAGGGGAAGGAGCGCCCTAACCTGGCAGGGAGTCAGGAGGCGGTAGGACTGGCGGAGAAGGGGAGTGAAGGACTAGGTAGGGTCCCCGGAGGAAGATGGAAAGGGGCGGAGGATGAGGAGGTTTTTGAGCGGGACATAGATGATCGGAGGCACGGACTGGGCAGACAGTAGGTGTAGGCGGAAGATGAGGACGGCGGAATTTGGAAGCAGGAGAGGACGCACCGAGAAGCAGAGGGAAGCTAGTGGGGGCTGCAACAACATTGCGAGGGGGGTCTTAGAAGAAGGGCAAGAGGAAGGGAAGGAGAGGTTAGAAGGGAGGAGTAACTCTCAGGATGGGGAGGAGGAGGAGTCTGGAGGATGGAGTAGGAGTTGCGGTGTTTGGATGAGGCAAGGAGGAGGATAACGTGGGTAAGAGGGGGGAGCAGAGGAGGGAGGAGGGAGAGGAGCGCTACTGGAGGAGGCGGAGTGGGAGTGGGGTACAGGTCGGGGAGAGGTAAGGCGTAATCGGAGGGGGAAAAGGAAGAGGAAGGGTAGAGGCCCACGAAGAAAGGAACTGAAGTGAGTGGGTGTGATGAAGGAAGAGGCAAGGACAGGCGATGGCTGCAGGAATAGACGGGAAGAGGAAGCCACCAGGGAGGGAGGAGGAGGTGAGTGTGGGCAAGGAAGACGGAGAATAGAGGAGGACGGAGGACGTGAGGAGAGAGAGAAGGGGGTCCAAAGGGTAGGGGGTAGGTGCTCGGGGGGGCGTAAGGGGACATGGAGGAGGAGAGGGAGGATTATTGATCTGAGGGGGGAAAGAGGAAAGTTGAGTGGCGAGGGTAAGGTAGAGGAGGAGGAGGAGGGAGCAGGAGTGAGTAGATCGTAGAAGCAAGAATAATGTAGGAGGAGACCAAGGAAGAGGAGGAGGAGGAGAGACGGAAGGGGGAGGAGGAGGAGAGGAAGGGGCTAGAAAGAAGGAGGAAAGAAGAGAATATAGGGCCGAGGAGGAGGAAGAGTGAAGTGGAGTACAGGGAGAGGAAGAAGGAGGAGGAAGAAGAGTCAATGGGGAGGAAGGGAGTTAAAGCGAACTTTTCGGAGCGGAGCGTAAGGGAAGGGAGATCCGGCGATAGGGGTAGGTGGAAAGGCTCGGAGCGAGGAGTTTTGAACGATCTGAGCCGGGAAAGAGGAGGCAGAGGAGGGAGTTAGATGGGGGGACTAGGAAGAGGAGGAAAGGGAGAAGGAAGAGGGGGAAGGTGACGCAGGAGGGTTGGAGGTATGGTGGAAGAGGAGGGAAGATTGGGACAGGAGAGACGAAGAGGAATGAGGAATTAGCTGGGTGAAGAGGAAGAGGTAAGATGTGGGCAAGGTTGGAGGGAAGGAGTCGTAACGGAGGAGGAGTAGAGGAGGAGATTGAGGGGAGGCGGAGGAGGAGGGAAAGGCAAGATTAAGCAAGAACCAAGAAGAACTAAGTGTATGTGAAGAGGGGGAGGAGGAGGGAGATGGGGAGGAAGTATGAGGAGGCGGGAGGAGCGGAGGAAGAAGGGGGGAAGATGCGTATGGGGGAGGAGGCGGCGTAGGAGGGCGGAGGAGGGGCCAGAGGAAGCGTGGGCTGGGAGGTAGAGGAAGTGAGGAGAAGTACATCAATTGGTGTAGGAATAGGAGGAGGAGGAAGGAAGAGGAGGAAGTTGCGATGGAGGTCGAGTAAGAGCAGGTCGATGTTGCAGAAGAGTGTACAGGTGAGGAGGAGGCGGAGGAGGAGGAGGAGCGGCTGTTCACCGTTTAAAGAAATGCAACGAAGTAGGATAGAGGGTTATAACCTCAGGGAAGGAAAGAGGAGGAGGAAGAAAGATTGGAAGAGCGAGTTAGGAAGAAGTTGGGATAGTGTTGGTTGGGGAGGAAAGTTGGGCGGGGACAAGTTGTGAGGAGGAGGCCGTTTTTTGGAGGAGTGGGAGGTGAGTTAGTGACGGGAGGAGGAGCCAAGAGAGTGAATAGAATAGGTACTGGAGAATGGTTGGAAAGGAAGAGGAAGAGGAGCAGAGGAGGAGGGAGGAGGTAGGAGGAGGACGAGGGGGAGTTGCAGGTGAGGGAGGACGGGGAGTTCATTTAGAGGAGGAAGAGGGAAGGAGATGGAAGGAACGGGCGGAAGACGGGAAGGGGCACGGAAGAGGTAGGCGGAGGATTTGGTCTGGAAGAATGTTGGCACGAAGGACGGGAAGAAAGATATCCTCACGGAGGACGGAGGAGGCAGGAAGTTCAAGAGGAGGAGGAGGAGGATGAGGCTGGGAAGGAGGGAGGAGGAGGGGAGGCCCTATTTAGGAGTGGGGGAGCGAGGAGGAGCGAAGAGGAGTGAGGAGGAGAGGAGGGAGGGATGGGAGGAGCTGCAAGATGGAAGAGGCACCGCAGGTGTAGAAAAACGGGTGGAGGAGGATCGTAGGGGAGGTTGGAGGCAGGCAGGAAGTCCAGAGCAGGGGAAGACGAACTCAATTGCTGGAGAGGGAGCATAAGCTTTGGAGTTGCCGATTCAGGGTTGTCCAGGGGACCCGCGGAGAGGATAAGGGGGGACAGAGGTCTAGAGCAGTATAGCGAGGAGGGAATGAGAGGAAGAGGAAGCTAGGGACTCAAGAGAAGGAGGGGGGGAAGAGAGGGAGGCTAGATTGGGGGGGAGGAGGGAAAGGGGGGGGGAAGAGGAGGAGGAAGAGGGGAAAAAGAGGTTGAGGAGGAAAGGAGTGAGGAGGTAGAAAAAGGAAGAGGAAGCAGGCAGAGGAGATCCGAAGGATGAGGTGAGGTAGGGGAGGAGGAAAGGGAGGAAAGAAGAGGAGGGGAGGGATAAGTATAGAAAGAAGAAAGGGAAGCTGGGAAAGAGGATGAGGAAAGAAAGGAGGAGGAAGAAAGAGGACAGATGAAAGGACGGTGAGGTAGCGGGGGATGAGGGAAGAAAGGAAGAGGAAGGGGAAGGCGTCGGGAGCGCGAGGAAGGAGGAGGGGCCCTAGATAGGGGAGTAGAAGAGAAAGGCGCGCTAGTGGAAAAGGCGGAGGGAGGATGGGGGAGAAGTGAGGAAGTCCGACGATTAGGTTGGGAGGAAGATGAGGAAGAAGCAAGAAGGAGGAGGCAGGAATGAGAGGGAAGTAGGTGGAAGAAAGGAAGAAGGGGGAGAAGTGGAAGGAGGAGGGTGGGAGGGGGGAGGAGTGAGGAAGAAGAAGGGCGGAAGTCAAAGAAGGGAAAGGAGGGGAGTGAGGAGAAGAAGCAAGGAAGACTGACAGAGAAGTGATTTTTAAAGAAGAGTACTGTTATGAAGCTGAAAGAACGTAGGAAGAAGCGAGAAGAAGGATTTCTTCCCTTTCAGGGCGGAGCGAGATTTTTACAATAGCAGGAAGTGGAACGAGGAAGGCAGTCACGGATAGGGAAGAAGGTTGGGAGGAGGAGGAGGAGGCAAACGGAGCGCTGGAAGTTTTTAAAGATTTAGGATCGCAGGGAAGAGGAGGAGCGACGGAGGAGGGCGCTCTCAGAGGAGGATGAGGAAAAGGCGGATATGGGGGGAGTGAAGAGGGAAATGAAGGTCGAGGAAGAGAGAAAACCCCTCAGGATGAGGGGGGAAGATGAAGATGAAGAGGAGGGAGTGAAGATAGAAAGAGGAGCAAAAGAGGAGAAGAAGAATAAAGAAGAAGGGGAGCGGGGAGGCGAGAACAGGGAGCCGATAGGGGAAAGAGGAGGCGTAAGTGGGAAGGAAGAGGAGGTCAGGGAGGAGAGGAGGGTGTGAGGAAGGAGGAGGAGAGGAGGGGAGGCGGAAGTAGGAGAAAGAAAGGTAGAGGAGGAAGGAAGCGTGGGAAGAGTCGAGTGCGGGGAGAGAAGGAGGAAGGGTAGGGGAAAAGGAAGAAGGGAAAGGGGGAGAAGCCGAAAAGAGGAGGGGGGGAGGGAGAGGGGAGGGGGGAAGGGTACGAAAGAGGCATAGAGAGGAACGTATGCCGGAGGGGGAGAGGAGGGCGGAAAGAAGGGAAGAGCCAGGGAGAGGGGGGAAGAAGAAAAGTAAAGGTAGGGGGGAGGATATGAGGCCAAAGATGGGGGAAGGAGGAGGAGGAGGGGAGGTTGAAAGAGGAGGAGGAGGGGAGGAAAGGAGGGGGAGGGGAGGAAGGGAGAAAAAGAAGAAGGGAATGGACAGAGGAGGGAAAGAGAGAGGATGGGGAGGAAGCCGGAACAAGGACCGGAGAAAAGACGAGGGGGGGAGAGCGGATAGGGCGGGAAGGAGGAAAGGTAGAAAAAGGGCTGGGGAAGAGGAGGCGGAAGCGGGCAGAGGGGGGAGAGGAAGAGGGAGGGGAGGGCGGGAGGGAAAGGGCAGGCGGAGGCTGGAATAGGTGGAGGCAGGGGGGGGAGGATAGAAAAGGGAGAAAAGAAACTTCGGTGGATTGAGAGGGGAGGTAAGAGGAAAAGGTAGAAATGAGGTGAAGGCGTTCACGTCAAAGCAAGCGGGTGGGGAAGGGGAGGAATAGGAAGGGGAAGGAGCAGTGAAGATTTGGGGAGAAAGAAGGGCGACGGGGGTGGATGAGGAGGAGGCAACTAGGAGAAGAAGAGGAGGAGGGGGGACGAGGAGGGAAGAGGATGGAAGACCGAGGAGAGGGGGTGAAAAGAGGAGACGGGAAAGAGAAAGAGAGGGGTAAATAGCGGGAAAGATTAAAAGGAGGAGGGGAGGCCGAAAAGAATGGGAGAAAGAGGAGGAAAAGAAGGAGGTAAGGAGCCAGGTATGCGAGGAAAGGCGGGAAGGCAAAGAGAATAGGAGGGGGAGCGGAGGGCGGAGGAAGCTTGGAGGAAGGGAGCAGACTGGAGGAGGAAGGGTGAAGGGAAGGTAGAATGGAAAGCGAGGGGAAGAGGAATAGAAGAGGGTGGGAAGAAAGATAAATTTGAGGAAGATGGGAAGAGAGCGCAAGACAAAGAAGAAAGGAGGGGTGAAAGGGGAAGAGAAACAGAAAGATAAGAAGGAGCCGGGACGATGAGTAAGATGAGGATAAAGAAGGGAGAAGGAAGCAGAAAGGAAGAGGAGGAGCGAGGCGGAGGGCGGGAGGGGGCGAGGATGGTTGGATGGAGGGGCTTGAAGAGAGAGGAAGAAAAGTAGAAGACGGAAGGGGGGGAGAACGCGGACAGCGGCCGGAGGCGTGACGGGGGAAGGGACGGGAATAAACGCAGAAGAAATGGCGAGGTTGAGGAGGGGAAGGAGGAGGCAGGAGTGAGATGAGGCAGGAGGAAGAAGGAGGCGAGGAAATCTTAGGAAAGGAAAAAAATGGGAAGGAGGGGGCGAAGAGGATGACGGCGGCGAACGAGGGGTGGGCCGCAGTCGGGAAATAAGAGGAAGCGGACGGAATTGGAGAACCGGAGGAGCCGGAAGAGGAAGAAAGGAGGGGGCATAGGGGAGAAGGATAAGGAAAAAGAAGAGGTAGCGGAAAGACTATGTTATAAGAAAGAGGATTGGAATGAGAGCGGGGCGGAGGGGAGCGGGCGGCGGCGGCGGAAGGGGGGAGGGGGAAGGGAGGAGGGGGGAGATAAATAAGGGTTTGATTATCCCTAGGGGAGGAAAGGAAAGAGGAAAGGGGGGTGGAGGAAGAGGGGATTAGTCAGCGGCATAGAGGAAAGAAGGTAGGGGATAAGGAAAATAGGGAAGGGGAGGAAGGAAGGAATATGGGGGGAGGAGGGGAGGGAGGGACAACAGAGAGGAAGAGACGGGGTGCTTTAAGGAGGGTTTTTTTTTTAAGGAGGAGGAAGGGTTTGCGGCGGGGAGGGGAGCAGCAGACGAAGGCACCGAAGAAGTGCTGAGGAGGGAGGAAGGGGGGAAGAAGAAGGGAATAACGAAAATGGGGAAAGTGAGAAGAATGGTGGAAGAACGAGGCAGGGGATGAGGACGGAGAGGGGGCCAGACGCGGCGGCGGGGATGGAAGGTCGAGGGCGGTGAGGAGGAAAAGGTGTGTGGGGGGAAAGGTGTTGAGTTTTGAAAGGGACCCGGAAAAGGAGGGGGAAGAGGACAGATAGAGGAGCGGGGAGGAGGAGGGGGGGTCTTTTTGAGGCTGAAGGGAAGGCGGGGGAAATTTTTAGGAAGCCGTTAAGAGGGTGGCACGGCGGATTGGATTAGCGGGGGTCTGAAGTTAGAGGGGGGGAAGGGGAGCAAGCGGGGATTGAGAGCGCAAGGGGCCGGGGTGAAGGAGGAAGAGCGGGGGAGGAGGACGAAGGGAGGGGGGTTGTGGGAGGGAGTGCGCGGGGAGGGGACAGGGAAGGTCGAGAGGTGCAAAAAGGTAGAAAAAGCATGCTGGACACGCGGTGGAGGAGAGTGAGGAAGGAGGGGGAGACAGGGGCCGAGGGGGACGAGGCCGCGGGTCACGAAGAAAGGGAGAAAGACGGGAAGGAGGTGGAGGGGGGGTGAGGTTAAGAGGAAAGGGTGAGAGGAAGCGAGAGGGGGGAAGGGGGACGGCGGGAGGGGAAGGAAAGGGGACGGGGAAGTAGAGGAGGGGGGGGGGGGGGGCGAGGGGGAGGAGGAGGAGGCGGCTGAGAAGGGGGAGGGTGAGCGGGAGAGGAAGAGTGAGGGCGACAGGGGAAAAGGCGTGAGGAGGGGGGGAGGAGCAAAGGGAGGAGGACATCGGGGGAGGAGGGAGGGAAGAGGAAGGGAAGAAGTAGGGGAAGGATGGGTGAGAGAAAGGTACGGGGAGGAGGAGTTGAGGGATAAGGGGAGGTGGAGGGTGGAGGGAGGGGACTGGGATGAGGAGGGGAGGGGGAGGAGGAGGGGGAAGGAGGAGGAGCGCGGAGGGAGGAAGGGGGGGAGGAGGGGGCAAGAGGGCAGGGAAGAAGGGGGATAAGAGAATCAGACGGGAGGAGGGGCTGAGGAGGAGGAGGGAAGGTTTGGAGTAGGGGGAGGAGGGGGGGGCGGGAAGAGGCACGCGAAGTAGGGGGACGGAGGGGAGGTGGGGAGGATGCTAGGGAAGAAGGTTGGGGGGGGAGCGGGAGGAGAGAAAGCGGGGGATGGAAGAGGCGGGGAGAGGGGGGGGGGGCAGGAGGAGGGGGGGGCGGCGTGCCTAAGGGGGGGGGGGGGTTGGGACAGGGGACAAAGGGGAAGGATGCGTGGGGAGGAGGGGGGAAGGGGGGCAGGAGGGGATAAGGAAGAGGGGGGGTAGGGAAGGAAGGGAGAAGGGGGTGAGGCAGGAAAGAGCGCCGAAGGGGCGGGCGGAAGTAGAGGAGGGGAAGCGTGGGGAGGGGGGGAAGGGAGGCAGGGGGGGGGGAGGAAGAGGGGAAGGGAAGGGGCGAAGGAATGACGGGGGAGGGGAGGGGAGGGGGGCGGCATCCTAGGAGGAGGGGACGATCGAGGAAGGGGGATCCCGGGGGGGGGGGGAGGGGGGAGGAGAGGGCGGGGGGGGAAGGCTGAGGAGGGAGCAGGGGGATCGAGAAGGGGGGGTGGGAAGTAAGGGTTGAAGAAGGGGGACGGGGGGGGGGAAGGAGGGGGAGGAGTCGGGGAGGGGATGAGGCGGGAGGGAAAGCGGGGGGAGGGGGGAGGAGGCGGAGGGGCGAAAAGGGGGGTGGAGGGGGGGAGGCGAGGAGCGAGGGAAGGCAGAGTGAGGTGGAGGAATAGAAGGGAAAGGGGGGAAGAGGCTGAGGGAGGAAGTGTGGGGGGGAAGGGGAGGCGGGGGGGGGGGAGGGAGAAGGGGAGGCGGAGGAGGGGGGTGTCGGCTGAAGGGGGGCGAGGAGGACCGAAGAGAGAGGGAAGGGGGGGGACAGGGGGAGGGAAAGGGCAAGGGAGGGAAGGGGAAGAAGGTCGGAGGAGACGAAGAGGAAGAGGAGGAAGGGCATGCCGAGGGGATGAGGCAGGGGGGAGGCGGAGAAGCGGAAGGGAACAAAAGGAAGCAGGGAACGGGGAGTGCGAAGGGGGAGGAGTGAAGACGGGGCAACGAAGAAGAAGAGGAAGAGACGGGGATGCAAGGGAAGAGGGGCGGGAAAGGAAGGGGCCGGAAGGGGGGAAGGGGACGCGGAAGGAAGTGGGACGAGGACGGGGAGGAAAGGGCAGGGGAACAGTGAGAGGGAAGATGGCTGAACGAGGAGCGGAGAGAAGAGGAAAGAAGAGGGAGGAAGAGGAGGGGAGGAGGGATGTAAGACGAAGGGAGCGGCGATAAGAATGAAGAGGAGGAGGAAAAGGGAGGATGAGAGCGGGGAAAAAAAGAAGGCGGCGGGGGTGGAAAGGGGGGGGAGGAAGGGGAGGAAGGGGGGAGCGAGGAGGAGGCGGGCAGGAGGACGGGAGGCAAGACGAA
>JAMPIV010007752.1:127500-221877 GCA_024509875.1 Oreohelix idahoensis
GCCGCATGAAGCGACCTAGAGAAAGCCGAAAGGAGTCTGGGTTGCCGACTAACCTTTTTTCGTCTAGGAAAATCTCCAGGATTGGCACCAGGAATATTCGCACTCTGTGTGAACAAGGGAAAACTGCACAGGTAGCAGCAGAAATGTAGCATTACAAGGCAGTCCTAGCTCTGGAATCCACAGGGAAAGAGAGGCAGAGGTAGACCAAAAAAACACATGGAGAAGAGAACTGGAAACAGGTGAAAATGATGAGGAAAACATGGAAAGAACTTGAGCGGATGGCACAGGACAGGAAGACTTGGCATGTGTTTGTTGAAGGCCTATGCTCCTTGGGGAGCTAAAGGGTATTGATTGATTGATTAATTAATTATTATGCTATAAACATGCAGTCAAGATATTTAAACTCGTCCATTTCGGCTTGTTTAGTTCTGATAGTACCAAATGTTATTTTAACCATTAAATGTCGGGTCCGTGAACTAACGAGTTAAAATAACATTTGATACACACGACAATCAAAAATGGAACATTTCGAACTTTAATACCAGAGCAGATGTAAAAAAAAACAAAGCATTCAAATACAGCTGACATTAAAGCGAAAGTTTTAAAAAGTAAGAAAGACAGGGGGCATAGTATAAAGTAAGGAAGATAACAGACATACAATGAAAGATTAAGAAGTAAGAAAGACAGCAGACATAAAATACAAAGAATAATAAGTAAAAAAGAGACATAATATAAAAGATGACCAAAAAAAAAATTAAGAAAGAACACGAACACTAAGTAAAAGATTAAAAAGTAAACAACACGTAAACGAGAAAAAAATCTTAGACAATACCTTTATAGAATCTCCCTTTCCAATAACTGCAATATCACATTTCAGATAACCTTTGACCCCTCCGTTGATGTCATCAGGATCCGACAACATGGCCCATTTATGGTAGAAGTGATGATCTAGAAAAATATGTCATATAACTAATCTCCGTGAGATATACAACAAAATAAACAGTTAAGATATTTATTTTTTTTTAAACAAGAAGCCGAGAACAGCGATCTATAAATTAGACGAAAGAATTATGTTCTATTTTTGTTTACGAGCTGCACAGTATAGTTTTAACGGCTTTAATTTCTTTGACTGTATTAAATCTCATAAAATGATGATTTTAAATATTTTATCTATTTCAAATAAATGATGAGAGAAAAACATACTTTGGAGTTAAAGATTAAGGAAAGCAATACTGCGCAAGTACATCAATTATAAATATCTCAACAAGCAAAGTCGATATTACTTCACTTTTTACTTTTTTATGTTAGCTAGTAAGCGTTGTGAGGAGAATTAGTTTTCCTTCCCGTATGAGTGTAATGCATTTACCAGCGCAGCTGCTTCTTAAAAATATCGTTTCCATCATCTGTCCATGCTTCTCTTGTGCATTCTTTGTCCTGTAGCCTCTTTTCTGTGCTCTTGGAGACTTGTGCTTAAACAAGTGTAGAATTTCACTATTGCTTCTTCAAGCATGTCGTAAGATTCGACTAATATGAGGTTGTGGATCAGGCTAGCCACTTCATCATCATAGTTAAAACGACAAGCTACAGAAACTACCATGAATGCTTCAACGAATACTTCTTCCAAGGGGACTAACTACAGTGGTGGCTCGATTCTCCTTAATGATTGTTGTTGTTGTTGATCAGAATCGACGTCATTGCACTCCAGGAAAACCCATGTGCTCAGCAAACGTCGAAGATAAAGGTAAATAATCCCGTTACACGCCCATTGAGGCATATTGGGAATATGGTGTTAGGCCCATATTTTCTTGACGATCGGTACACTAGGGGTGATGTGGTCAGCATCACGCCGGCCGCCTTAACCTTCCCAGAGTTTCTCTGGTACCCAATTCATGAGGCTGGGTCGACCCCGGAGCAGGGTGCAGTCTAAGATAAAAAATCCCACCTCAACTCGGGATCCAAGCATGGACCACTAGGCTAGGAAGCCAGTGCACTAATCACTGTGCTACCGCGGCTCAAAACATCGAAGGGTATGAATGCTAATTGTTCCTGTTGCGCGCTCGTTGTATACACGCCGGATGCATCTTCTCATATGTCCATCTCTGGTGGTCTTACGTCTGATGCCAAATTCCAGCAATCGTAGCCTTGATGATTCATCAGTCTCAAATAGGCGATCTTTAATTTCTCTCAGTATGTCTCCCATATCCATATCCATTGCACCTTCTATGGGTGCTCTTGAAGCTAGTCTCTCTCAGTTCTTTCATTGTCGTATATCCCTGCATGACAAGCACAGTAGATCCACACCAGTTCCTGAACATTCGAGGCTTCTATGGAGGTTTTCCATTCATGCCAGAGCCATCCACTTTGGATCTTCCGAAGCATGGATTGTGAGTCTGATACAATAACTACCTTTGTTAATAAAGTTTCAGACAGCCACCTTAAGGCTATAGTAGCTGCCTCTACTTCCATTCTCATGCTGGAGGTTGTTATAATGAAAGCCCCGCTATATTCATCGATGATTCTGCCCTTTACTCTAGCAGAGATGCCCCATCCTGATGTCTCACCAAGAGGACGGTCAAATACTGCCACTGTCTAAAACACAGAAGAAGAAGATAAAATACTGTCACTATCTAAAATAGGGTAAAGAAAGGTCAAATACTGTCACTATCTAAAATAGAGTAAAGAAAGGTCAAATACTGCCCCTATCTAAAATAGAGTAAAGAAAGTTCAAATACTGCCACTATCTAAAATAAGGTGGAGAAAGGTCACAATGGGTAGGCACGGCATTTAATCATAACTATAGAGGTCAAAGACACACTAGACAAATAATGGAAAATGCACAATAGAACACGTTTACATGACATCAAAGCACGTGCGTAAACATGTCAGGAGAAATGTGGAAAAATAGGAGGGTTCTAACTCAAGGTAGCAAATGACTGGCGAAAACACCGTACTTCCGTCGCACACTAGTATGATGGTAGTGCCCGTAGCACTGGTGAATATTTTTCCTTGTGCTTTATATTTACTTAAACAATCGGTCATCTATTTTAATTAAATAAAATTTCAGGATATCAGAAGTCATCATCATGTGTCGTATACTCTCCAGAACATTGTCTCCATTACAGCTGCTCTGAACGCATCACGATTCTGGGCGAGTCGACCTGCATCATCCAAAGACAAGTTCAGACTCTCTGTGATGTCCTGGATCCACCGTCGTCTAGGTCGACCCCTTCCCCTTTTTCCAGGGACCATTACTAATTTTTCCAGACTATTATGTCCTTTTATATGACCGACAAATTTCAGCTTCCTTATTGCGATGGTATTTAGGAGCCAATTTTCCTCTACATTTAGTGAGTGCAGTACTTCTCTGTTGGTCTTTTTTTCTGTCCAGGGTATTCTCAACATCTTTCTGTAGCATTTCATTTCGAATGATGTAATCTTTTTTTGCAACTGTTTTATTGAGTGTCCATGTCTCGCAGCCGTATGTTGCTACTCGGAATATACGTTCTCTGATCAGTTGTAACTTTGTTTCTTTGCCATAGGTTTTTCATCTGTATTAGTTTATGTGAGGCAATTGCAAGTCTTCTCTTAATTTCTACTGCACAGTCGCCAGAGCTGTTGATGATTGATCCTAAGTATTCGAATTCATTAACACCTTCCAGTTCTTCGTTATCAATTTCAATTTCTGGTTTGATCTTTACTTTGTCTGTTGTCAATACTTTGGTCTTTTTTGGTGTTTCGGTATAGATTCTGGGCCTCGCTGTGTTTTTTGGTTGACAGAATTAATTGTTCAAGTCCTTCTGGGTTGGTCGATAGGAGGACTGTGTCGTCAGCATATCTGATGTCCGTGATCTGGTACACGCCGATGTTAAATGGTTCAAACTCTGTGTGTTCTTGGACATCTCTTACGTTTCTCATAATATTCTCGGCATAAATGTTAAACAGGTAAGGGGAAAGGGTATTTTTCTTGTTTTACTTCTTTCTGTACTTCAAACCATTCTGATGCTTCTCCGTCTATTCTTACGGCTGCCTGTTGTTGTTGGTACAACTGTTTTATCAGAAGTAAACAACGATTATTATAGTCAAAATAAAACAGCAATTACCAGCAGCAAAGATATTTTTAAATGTTAGTATTCAACAACATTGTAATTATCTGTATAATACGGAGTGCCTACACACTAGATATATGTCACTTGTACACGCCTTTTGTGGCAATATTTTACAACACATCAATATGCTCACACTGGTGATAGTCTCGTGCAAAAGGAGATGTTTGTATGTTTGTTTGTTTGAGGAAGTTTACTATAGTTAAACCAGGGATTCCCAACAGGCACGTTCGTGCGCAGCGAAGTTACAAAGTGTACTGAAAAACGTTAATTACCTTTAAACGAAGGAAGAGTCCAGTTTTTTTTTTCTTTTTTAGAGATGATTATTTCCCGATTTTTACCAAGTTATAAACAAAGTCAGTGTTTGAAGCTGGCCTGCCGTTCAGATATCGTCTAGAAATTTAAACCTAGACTAAATAATGCAAGAATTTCTAAATAAATATTAGACAAGCATAAAGGTATGTTTTCAGGCACTCGTAAGAAATAAAGAAGTAGAACACTAGACAACAGAAAAACAACAGACGTGAGTTGCTTACCCAGGATTTGAACCCCGGACCTTCCGTACGACAACACCGCCTAGCTATACAAGCGAATCACACTATCCTCCCGGCCAGCTAGGCATCCCCAAAAAAGATGCTTTGATGACCGGTCATTAGTGCGAAACGCAAGACAACACCGGAAGTTTACAATGGGCAGCTTAGCCTTATTAATGACGCAAACACTTCTGTTGTTCCCCTATTATGCAGTATATGTCAGTCCACACAAGACAAAGACCTTGATACTGTGTCTAGTAAATGATAGAAGACTTAAGAACAGTAGTATAGAACAGAGGGTAGGTTTCTGGTATGTATAAACAATAATAACATATAAGGAAGGGAAACCCGAGGCCTGTAAACAGTAAATAAATATTAGACAAGAATTTCTAAGAAGCAGTTTCCTAAGCGTATAATATAAAAGCTTTTGAAAGAAAGTTGAGTAATGGTACCGCTCAGTTTCAAATGGGGATCTATTACATTTTGTCCTCACTATATACATTTTGTCCTCACTATATACATTTTGTCCTCACTACATACATTTTGTCCTCACTACATTATGTGATTACTAGAACATAGGCAGCATAGCACACGACAATATGTATCGAGTCTTACTAGTACAAAAGACAAAGCCAAGTGGCAAGTAAAACGGGAACAAGGCCTTCGCTGGGGACAACAGATTAAAAAAAAAAGAAGAAAAGAAAGGAGAAATAAAGGGATAAGTAAGTTAAGTATATAAACAATAAATACAAATAATGCGACCCGTAAGTGGAAGTAGGTGGTGCTGCTCTCAGTATTTATTTGAATTGTCGTAAAATGTGCCTTCTAATATAAGTTATAAAAGGTCAACCTCCCCCAATATACAATTATGTGTAGTTCGAAAAATGTGTTCAGTTAAGTGTGCCACATACTAAAAAAAAAAAACGTTAGGAATCCTTGATTAGACGATTTAAACTGACGACAACGTGAAGAAAAGAAAAAACAGTTAAGTGTTAAAGCACATTATGAGATGACAAATAAATGAAAAGATTAAGGTTCTGAAAAGCAACACTGTGAGGAAATACAACACACAGAAGCACAGCAAACATTTGCTCATATTTTCAGGTTAATAAACAAGACAAAAGTTGCATGAGCCAACACAGAAAGAAGCAAGTAAACACACTATAAATGGTGAAATCTGTGTCAGAACACAAAACTGCATACCCGTTAATGTTTCAAAAGTAATATAAAACAGAATGCACACTTTAATTACTTAATCATTCATAAACCCATTAAGTCTATGACACCGCATTAGATTTATAAATCTAACGAATTTTTTGTTGTTGCTAAAATGGAAGGTTAGGTACTCTAATGACTTTTCTACACCTAAAGGTCTTTTATATTTAGACATACGCCCTAATATAACCAACTAGGTTGAACGGGACGCGCCTCGTCAAAACGAGGCAAAATTTTATTTAAAAAAAAGGTAAGCTACTCACGTGTAGATGTACGAGTATATAAAGTGTATATGTACAACATGATTGATATTTTCATAAACACCTTTATTTCCCATTATGCTTATGTCCTGAAGGGTCCCAGAGTGGGTTGCTTATTATTTCCGAACCAGTGCACTTACTGTGACATATCGTAATGCCATGTTACGTTTCTTACAGATGTCTGTCACCTCCCTTATCCGTCTTCTACTGGTAGTGGTCCTTCATTCCTGGTGGCGTCCACTTAAAGACCATATGCCAGTCTTCCTGACCAGTAGAATCTATCCTCACAGTGTGTTAAAATTACCATATTCTTTGTTTCTAAATACATGCTAATTACTTCAATGGTTTTAGGACTCTCCATTTAACACGAAATATCTCCAACATCAGCCTTTTCTTCTCTTCTTCTTCTTCTTATTCTTCTTCTTCTTCTTCTTCTTCGTACACTCTCAGACGTCTACTTGAATATTTTCAAAGAAGGCAGTACCATGCTTGAGGCCATTTGCATCTCAATAGAGTTTTTTCACAAATGGTACTGGTGTCGGCCATATGCGCTTTTTCTGTTCCACATATGTTGGGCATCTTTGATGTACTTGTAGATGTTGAGCAGTTAATTTATCAGTGTCACAGTTACACTTATCAGTACTTCCTATCTTTAGCTTGTTGAGTAGATGGTATCCCAATCTGTTGTGGCCAGTGCGGAATCTGAAGATTACAACTTGTTCTCTTCTGTTGAGCTGGTAGTATGCATCATTTTGTGTGTGACCTGGATGTTCTGGATCCCATTTGTTTCTGTATTTGAATCTGATAAAACTCTTTGCCTCCTCGAAAGTTATGCTTCCATCAGGCTGGGGTAGATTTCCACCTTCCTTTGACAATCTGTCAGCCTCTTCATTACCGGTGATAATGCAATGAAAAATGGATCGATCGGATCACAACACTTTTGAATCGTTGACATAGTTTGTTGAGCACTACTCTTCGATCATCACATAAATATAACAACACAAGCTAACCCATTCTTGTGTGACTATAAAGCTGATATCAATAACATTTTATCTTTAAAATTTATTCTGCTATAACATACTGACTATAAATCTGACATTTTGAAAGATGAAACATTCTTAAATGGAAAGCAGGACTATTTACAAATGACCAAGCTAGGCCATATACATTATGTCTTGTGAGCTCCCGATTGGCTAAGAGGTTAGAACGCTCTCCTCTTGCACCACAGTTGCCGGGTTTCAGGATCAAAACCTGGTAGCGTAACGCTCCAGACTACCCAGCTGTAAACGGGTACTTGAGTCTCCTCGTGAGTCAGAGGAGGCAAAGGCAGCTAAGAAGGGATCTGGTCACCCCACCTCATAAAGCTGGACCTAGCATGGTGAAATCTCTAACATTTCACTCCTGTACGGCAGTTCCTATTGACTACCTTTACTGTAAGTCTTATATGACATATTATCCTCAGAGAACCAGGTCAGACGTAAATCGTATGGTACACACCCTGCGTTCATCAGGTCCATTATGTTTTATTTATTTTAATTCTTAAGTGACCTTTTGCTGACATTTTCTATAAATACCTGTACTCTTTTCTACGACATACACTTTTGACACGTCTACTTCTGACACTGCTATTTTATAGACAAGTATTGTATATATACTATAAGGTGATCGAACTTTCGTACTTAATTACGAATATGTACTGTTTGTTAGAAACGAAAGGTCTGTTAACAAACATTTATTTTAAAATGAAAGTAAACAGAAATGTTTTAAATAAACCAGATTTGATGTCATTATTTCGAACTAAAACGCGATGTTAAACTCAGACAGCGTGTGATATTACGAAGTTTCATATTCGTCGACAGATCCTTTTTTTTTTTTAAATTGAAAAAAAAAATGGCGATTGTGGTTAAGAGTCTCTAGACGATATATGCAAGTAATAAAACAGAAAAAAGGACAACAAATAGGAGGGGGAAAAGTATAAATAAAAGTCGCATGTCAACTACCAGGTGCTCTGTACACGGTGGCGACATCTAACTTGAAACTGCCCACTACAGTGCTCGTTCGCAGGAAATTACGACAGTGGAGGACCTAAAACCAATGGATACAAAATTCACTACGTCAAAGATTGTAACATTTAACTAATATAATATAGCAAGCGATATACATACACATGATTGTAGCAGCGTGTTGGTAAGATATGACCACCATGATTGGACAGTCTTTTTTTTTTTGTTTTTTAAATGTTAGCTTGCAGCACGACATAGCCCCAATTTCTCTAATGCATGCATGTGACACCAGATTAGAATAATTTGTAACATTGAATCCACCGAATCTATTTTAGAAAACAACGTTACATACTCTGTGAATGCGAACAAAATAGAGTTCGTCATTAACATCATCATTCTCTTTTGAACACAGTGCTGTAAAACTCCCCCCCCCCCCCAATTTCTATTTAGGGCCGGTGTTATGATTAAAATTCATAACGATTATGTCGTTATAATAGTTGACTCGACAGGGCTCCTTTTCTGATAATGTTATACGGACTTACTTATTAATAAAGAAAGTGACGTCATGCCGACATGGTGTAGAGGCAGACGTGAACAGTTTGAAGCAGAAGTGAGGTGATCGTCTGCAAGGAGAGATGCGGCTTGTGTTTGAATGTGAGAGGACGTATGTGAATTGAGCTCCTGCAGTATGCTGTGTTTTTCCTGCATCATTCCATCACCAGGACATCAATATACTTAGTTGAGGTGTCCCTGGTTTATTATAGTCAGGAAATGTATGCCTATTCATGAAGATGTCCAGTGGACTATTAAAAATAAAGTTTGTATGATTGCCATTGACCAGCGTTTGATAGTGAACGGACTGGACTACTTATTACTGCATTTGCCTTTGAGCGAGAACTGATTTCATGGAGCTTTGTGTCAAGTATAATAAACTGCATATTTGTGAATTGAGAAGGAGGTGTTTGTCAACTCACTGAAGTTATGCTGATTCGTGTTCTTGGACTATCCCCCAGTGTATACTTTAGCCACGGAGACCTTCTCCGGAAATTTAAATAATACGACACGCATCAGCCGGCTTTTTTTTCCGACTCTGTCCACCATACCTCTGCGTCCTGGCTTCAAACGTTTTTCTCCTTGTTCACCTTTGTCTCCCCACATTTGTCTTCCCTGAGTGTTCCAGTTCAGGCCATGTCTGATTATACTGTTTGATCGTTTCCTGAGTGTGTATGCCATATTCCATCTCCATTTTATCTCTTTAGTCTCCTGCTGTAATGGTTCTATTCCATACGTCTATGTTTGTTATTACATCTGCCCATTTGTTATTGAAGATGCGACAGAGATGTCTCTTGGCAAATTTCTGGAGCCTGGTCAGATCTTATATGTGTGTTGCACAACCAGAATTCGTTATCATGGGAACAAGCTAGAGTTCTGTATTGATTGTAGGGAAGGCAAATACGGCGTTATTTATCATGGGTTGTTGTTCCCCCAGTCTGTGTCAATGTTACTTCCAAGTAAGTAATCTCTGCACTTTTTTCAACCGTGTGATCATTGATCTGATCTGTTTGTCTATTATATTATTTAGTCTCATTTTCTTTGTGAGTAAAACATCAACCCTGCAACAAATAACTCAAGTTTTTCCTACACACTATTGTCACACTCAACAACTTTTTTATACACATGCGATCATTATTTACAAACTATTCATTGCCACAACTTTAACACATTATCAATCTTGTGTGTGAAATCTGCAACGCAAGCTTTATAATGTAACATATATATATAATATTTCTAGCTACAAAGCCACGACGGTCGTGCAGTGGTCCACAATGCACTATTCGGGCGCGTACAACACTATGCAAATAGTCTTATGTACAAGGTGTCTCAAAAGTCTGGATCTACAAAGTTGAAAGCAAATATTCCGATTGACTATGTCAAATTAATGTTTCCCTGTTCACTCTTAAAGAAAAGATGGTCTCCCCGTTTTTCTTCTTCTTCTTTGATCCTTAACCGACGACCGTCAAAGCAGTCAGTGGCCATCACTCCTGGTGGCGTCTTGTAGGGCAACAACAAGTTGATTCCACTTTGCTCGGTCGGTGGCCATCCTTCGTACAGTGCCCCAACTCTGGTTCATTCTTTGCATCTCAGCCTCCACAGTCCTCCGCCAGGTTGTTTTTGGTCGGCCTCTCTTTCGTTTTCCTTCGGGTGTCCATAGCATAGCTGTTCTTGTGATGGCATCGGGGTATCGGGAAATCCCCGTGTTTGAGAGATGGAATTATCTGCCGCTTGGAGTTTTCAATTAGCTTAATGTTTAAAGGTTAGTTCTTTCCAAGTTTTTTTTTTAAGTATGGTAATGTTATACATAGTTGTAAAGGAAACTGAATGAGAATTAATACAATTTAAAATCTTGACAACAACAAAACAAAAACGTAGTTCAAATATATCGGCCACGAAAACTTGGCACCCATCATGGGAAAGGGGGAAAATTGGCCCTGAATACTGGCCTCTCGTCCTTTAAGACTTAAGAAACGTTCAGAGAACCATGCGTGAAAGAACTGTTATATTTATGTATCACCTTATTATCACCAGATCTAAAGGTCTTTTGTGTTTGGACATGCACCCTAATATAACAGACTGGGTTGAACGGGACTGGCCTCGCCAAAACGAGACAACATTTTTTTTTTTTTTTAATGTGCATGCAAGCTAAGGGCAATCGATCTGAACATGTTATAAATAAGAGTAATATGTTCGTGTGTTATGTATTATTATACACTGATCCAGACTTTTGAGACCACCCTATACATCTAACACAAGCACAAAATATCATTGCCCATTTAATTTGTGTTAATCAAGTCAAATTAAAGTCTCCCTGCGAAACAATACACATCAGTATTTTAAAATGCATTCACTACTTCTGAGTTCTCTGTGGAGCAATTCTCGCTATGTTTTCCTGCCCGTGCCATCCGTCCATTGTCTTTCCATTCAGTTTTATGATCGTAATTCGCTACCAGCATCATGCGTTACATTTATGCACAGTATCATTTAAAAAAATAAATTCGACGGTAGTATTATTTCTTACAGTTAGAAAATATCTTATAGTACTGTTAGTAATCAAACTCTGGGAAGGTTAAAGGCAGCCGGCTAGATGCGGAACATATCACACCGCTATGTGTGACGTTTGGTCAAGAAAATATGGGCCAAACACCATATTCTCGATATAGCTCAATGATCATGTAACGGGATCAGGGCCGGATTAAGCTAGTGCGGGGCCTGTAGCATATGTTAAGAAAGGGGCCCTATATTTCAAAAAATAAAAAATAAAACAACACAAACATATTTGAACACATACATTTTTAATTTGCATAGTAATTATCATTATCAATTAATTCGTGCTTGTAATACTATAAACTTGCCACTCATGTTGCTGGCGTTGTCATAACTTTGACCACGGCAGTCTTTAATATCAATGTCATTTGCCTTTAAAAAATTAAGTAGACTTTTAGTAAGCTGTTCAGCACTATGACCTTCCATATCCAAAAATGTCACAAATCTTTCAACTGGTCCAGATGGCAAAACATAGCACAGAGTCAAAGTCAGCTGGTCCATATTAGATATATCTGGAGTAGAATCCAATGAAACGGAATAATACTTGTATTTCTTCACTTCACAGAGAATGTGATCCAGTATGCTGGATCCAATCAGATTGATGAATTCCTCACACGTTGTTTTAGATAAGTGGTGCACCACTTCACATACCTAGGGTCTACCATCAATGACAAACTCTCACTGGATACAGAAATCGACAGCCGCATTGGCAAAGCTGCAGCTACCTTTGCCCGCCTCACATCGCGTGTTTGGGGAAACTCTAAACTCAAATGAAGACCAAAGCTGCGGTATATAATGCCTGCGTCACCAGCACACTCCTATATGGCAGCGAGACCTGGACGACCTATGCTAAGCAAGAAAGAAGGCTCAATACCTTCCAATTTGCGGTGTCTACGCCGCATCCTCGGCATCTCGTGGAAAGATAAAGTGACAAATGTCGAGGTGTTGTCACGTGCTGGCCTTCAAAGTATGTATACGCTTCTTATGACAGCGCAGACTTCTTTCTGGCTTGGCCATGTTCGCCGTTAAAATAAAATGGAAGATGGTCGCATCCCAAAAGATATCTTCTACGGACAATTAGCAGATGGCAATTTGAGGGAGAACAGTTGGGCGACCACAAGCTGAGGTTCAAAGATGTGTGCAAGAGAGATATGAGGGCACTGGACATGGATCCAGCAACATGGGAAGATGAAGCTGCCGATCGCACTAAGTGGCGATGCTATTTACGGCGCCACCTCAGATTGGGCGAAGAGAGGCTCACACAAGAAGCAGAGGTGAGGCGAAAACGTCGAAAGGAGCACCAGGAAAATAAGCAGCTGAGGGCTGTCACCTCAGGGGCGCATTCCCATAGTCAGTTATGACTGAAGGGGCATTACTTGTCTATTATTACTATTATTATTATTATTTGTTTTAGATAGATATGATGTATGTCCCAAAATCCTTTGTTTGCATGAGTACTTATATGCTCTGCCAGGAAAAGGGTCAAACTTGGCCAGTGATTCCTAACAACCCTAAGTAATTCCCGTTATAAGGGTACCCACAATGTCAAACAATTTCATCACTGCCACGAAATGAATAAGGGCCTCGTTCTGCTGAAAAAAAAAAAACTTCACAACTTCAATTATTCGCTCTAGAAGTTTGTGCCAATACTTTTTCTTGAATGTCCATTTGTTTCATAAACAAGATGGGAAATTCGACACGTTCCTTTGTTTTTACGCATCAACAGTGAAATTAAAGCTTGTCTATGAGAGGAGCTTTCTTCATGTCGACGCAATAGATTGCTTGCATTTTTCCAGTCATTAAACCCTTCCACAGTAAACTTTGATGAACATTCTGAACTCATAAGCTTGCATGGGAAACAGAATAGGCGCCTTTTACTTTCTGAATAGCATAACCATTTTCTTGCATGTTGCTTGTTTGTAAGTTTATGTCAATGAATATGTGTAAAATAAGACTTCTGATAGTATCGAGTTTTCTTTTTCAGTGTCATACAATCGCACGGAATGCAAGAGATGGCACTATCAACATGTTGACATTTTTCAATTCCCTTGGATAAGCAATATTCACGCTCACAGTCATCTATATTGTTCGGCCAGTCACCAATATCATTAGAGTACTTATTCGTTTCACTTATTCTTTCACATTCAGACTCAGTGTATACTGGGTTTTGCTGTATGTTTTCTGCTGCACAGCCTGCCTAGTACTAGTTGTTCATGTACTTCCAGCTTCAGCGATTAGAGTACCACCACCTTGAACATCAAAATATTCTGTCAGCTTACGTGTTTTTGATATCACAAGTTGATCTCTTCTTTCTTTTTCTTCCTTCGCTTTACGTTTTTCACTTCCAGAAGCATAATTACGTCCAATATCTCTGTGTCTACTGCTCATTTTTTGAGTTTTCTAACCTTACACATCAAGAAATTTTAATCAAGATCGAAAGAGAGTGCGAGTACGCCGTATACCTCAATTAAAACAGGAAGTTTCCGTTTCCTAAATTCTAGTTTTTATTGTTAATGCAAATTCATTTCACAAAGAACGAAACAAAAGTGGCTTCCGTCCAAACGTGACCAAATTTTCAACGCCACTTAAATGGCTTCCGTCAGCAAACAGTTAAGATTAAAATAATGAAGAGTCACACTAAGTCACCCTCTTATGCTCTTTCTTTCACAATTTCGTGACACCAAATGAAAAGGCGCTAAAGATGGCATAAATCACAAGATCATTGGTTTAACGCTCATATTTTTTTTTTCTTTCTCTCTAACCAGCGGCACTCGAGCTTTCCAGCTCTTTTGGCCCAATGACATGTCATTGCGAGGCTGGGGGGTCAGTGGATTTTCCTTCCAACCCGGTCAGGAGCTTCGCTCCTTCCCATCAACGCTCGTATTAGAAGATGACTAAAAAATTATGTACATATTTATTGGCGCGGGGCGCGGGGCCCGTAGCATATGCTACTTGTGCTACTACGTTAATCCGGCTCTGAACTGGATCCTTTACCTACATTTTTTTTTAACCTACCCACCACAAAAATATTTATAGAGTGTGTGATTCCTGTTTTCACACACTGGGATTCTCGCCAGTGCTACGGAAGTTCGGGCACTGTGCTGAGATCCTCCTTGTGTGATCTAAGGGAGGAGATTGGAGCACTGATGGAGTTGTGATATCATTGGCAGGTTTCCTTAACATACATTCTTTTTCTCAATTCTTGTTCCATCTTTCTCAATTCTGGTTCATAACAATCCACAATGGTGATAAATAGGAAGCAATATACTAATATATTCTTTAACCTAGTATGACTGGCAAAATATAAATGACCTCTATAAAAACGTGAAAAAATGTCCAGTTTGAAAGATGTGGTCGCAAGTTAGTGAGCCAGTTCAATTAAGAGTCCCTATAGCCAAGTCAAACTGTCAGGTGTTTTAAAAACATTCTCACAATGTCATATAATTCAGAGAGCTGTTCCAAATTTCCAGTAGATGTCTAATTCTAAGACCACTACTGTTATTAAATTATTACAATAATTATAAAGTTATTATTGGATGTTTCTCTGGTTTAACTTCTTATGTCATGAAAAAAAAGTTATTCTTGTATATTTCCTTGTTTCAACTTCTTATGTCATGAAATCAATGTCTTCTTCTTCTTTGATCCTTAGCCGCCGACCGTCAAAGCAGTCAGAGAAATCAATGTATTCTTGTATATATCCTTGTTTCAACTTCTTATGTCATGAAATCAATGTATTCTTGTATATTTCTGTTTCAACTTCTTATGTCATGAAATCAATGTATTCTTGTATATTTCTGTTTCAACTTCATATGTCATGAAATCAATGTATTCTTGTATACTTCTGTTTCAACTTCATATGTCATGAAATCAATGTATTCTTGTATATTTCTGTTTCAACTTCATATGTCATGAAATCAATGTATTCTTGTATATTTCTGTTTCAACTTCATATGTCATGAAATCAATGTATTCTTGTATATTTCTGTTTCAACTTCATATGTCATGAAATCAATGTATTCTTGTATATTTCTGTTTCAACTTCATATGTCATGAAATCAATGTATTCTTGTATATTTCTGTTTCAACTTCACATGTCATGAAATCAATGTATTCTTGTATATTTCTGTTTCAACTTCATATGTCATGAAATCAATGTATTCTTGTATACTGTATTTCTGTTTCAACTTCATATGTCATGAAATCAATGTATTCTTGTATATTTCTGTTTCAACTTCATATGTCATGAAATCAATGTATTCTTGTATATTTCTGTTTCAATTTCATATGTCATGAAATCAATGTATTCTTGTATATTTCTGTTTGAACTTCATATGTCATGAAATCAATGTATTCTTGTATATTTCTGTTTCAACTTCATATGTCATGAAATCAATGTATTCTTGTATATTTCTGTTTGAACTTCACATGTCATGAAATCAATGTATTCTTGTATATTTCTGTTTCAACTTCATATGTCATGAAATCAATGTATTCTTGTATATTTCTGTTTCAACTTCACATGTCATGAAATCAATGTATTCTTGTATATTTATGTTTCAACTTCATATGTCATGAAATCAATGTATTCTTGTATATTTCTGTTTCAACTTCACATGTCATGAAATCAATGTATTCTTGTATATTTATGTTTCAACTTCATATGTCATAGAATCAATGTATTCTTGTATATTTATGTTTCAATTTCACATGTCATGAAATCAATGTATTCTTGTATATTTCTGTTTCAACTTCATATGTCATGAAATCAATGTATTCTTGTATATTTATGTTTAACTTCACATGTCATGAAATCAATGTATTCTTGTATATTTATGTTTCAACTTCATATGTCATGAAATCAATGTATTCTTGTATATTTCTGTTTCAACTTCACATCATGAAATCAATGTATTCTTGTATATTTATGTTTCAACTTCATATGTCATGAAATCGATGTATTCTTGTATATTTATGTTTCAACTTCTTATGTCAAAAAAAACGTTTTAAATGTTTCCCCGATTTAGCTTCTTATGTCATGAAAAAACTATTTTTTTAATGTATCTATGTTTTAATTTCTTATGTTATTAAACAAAAAATTATTCTTGTATATTTCTTTGTTTCAGTTTCTTATGTTATGACAAAAGGTACAGTATTCTTGTACGTTTCTGTTTTTCCCTGTTTCTCGCTTTCTGTTTTAGTCTTCATGCATAACTCTTTGAACTAACTTGACTAACGCGATCTCTAGATAGCTGAATACTTACAGTCAAAGAGATGATTTTGTCAAACAACATCAGTGGAGGCATGTGGAAGTCGAACACAAAGTACTGAAATGAAAATAATAACACAGACAATAAGAAGTCATGAAACTCAAAATATACTTCATCATCAGCCTTATCACGGACACAAGTACTATTTCATTTATTGTATGTAACAATTCATAGAATTTCAGTGTCACTTATTTGTTATTAAATGTAAATACTGTAGGCACAAGAGTGGAAGTCAAGACAGTTATTGTTCTTGATTTGTTTTTGTTGTTGTTTACCTAGGGCTGTTGAGCTTCTCGCTCTTTAGCAGCCATTACCAAGTTGAAGACTCCTTAATATTATCTACACTGTAGATCTAGGCTTTTCCTGTGGCTTTTCTGACATTCCGAAACGTGTTGAGTTGAAGTCATGAGCTCCAGTTTCTCCAGCTTGGTTTGCATTTAAAGGATCGTCACATCTGGTTCCAAGCTAGGAGTAAGAAGTGCGTAGCATACTGTGCATTCCCCGCCATCCAAGGGGCTCTCCAACTATGCAGAGCTAAAATACTGTACTCTAGTTCTGGGCTCTCCCAAAGAATTGTCACGTCCTGCATAGAGCCACTTCTCAGCTTCCCCTGCCTATCACTGGGTCCACAGTGAGATCCTTCTGCATGCAGTCAACAAGTAAAAGCCAAAAAATTACGACTGGGGCACAAGTAACTTCTCCAAACTTAGTGTGCAGTGCTGGGTTCTCAATAAGTTTCACCACAGGGGGAATCCCTGGAAGTGGGTGGACGTCTCAAGAGTCAATGAGGATGTAATTAGCCTCTCAGACATAGGTTCACTTCCACATACGTATATTGTAGCATTGTGCATAGCTTGTGGTCATATAAGGATGACTCCAGATATGCCTCCATGCACCTTGTTCTTGATTTGAAACATGCTCCCTTTGACCGTGACAAGTTTTTTTTCTATAAGGTAGTCCCATAGCAGAAACTACCGTAGGAAAGTGATGTGTTAGAGGCTTCTTTATACAGGTATACCTCGGAGATATTGCGGGTTCGGTTCCAGACCACCGAAATAAAGCGAATATTGCAATAAAGCGGGTCATACTCTTTTTTTGGCTTCCCAGTGCATATAATAGCCTACAAATCATGTTTACAATATGTCTATTAAGTGCGCAATAGCGCTAGGTCTTAAAAAAAAAAACAACAGTGCATTGTAAAATTTAAAATACTTAATTGCTAAAAAAAATGCTAATCTTCATCATCTGAGCATTCAGCGAATCGTAATTTTTTTTTGCTGGTGGAGAGCCAAAATCTATTGGAAGAAGAAGGCACGTTCTAATAAATAAAAATGAATAATTTTTTTAAAAGCGCAATATCTGCAAAGCGCAATAAAGCGAAGCGCAATAAAGCGAGGTATACCTGTACTAGGTCCAGCTTTATAAAGTGGTGTGACAAGTTCCCTTCTTCGCTGCCTTTGCCTTCCTTAACTCAATAGCAGAGTTAAGTATTGTTATTGCTATTGTTATTGTTGAACAGAATCAACATCATTGCACTCCGGGCAAACCAATAGGTGTTCAGTCTCCCTCAGTATATGTCGAAGAGTGTGAATGCTAACTGTTCCTATAGCTCACTGGTTATAAACACGACGGATGCATCCTGTCATACGTCCATCTAGGCTAGCCTTACGTTTGATGCCAAATTCCAACAGTCTTAACCTTGATGATTCATCTATTGCAGTGTCATTCTATAACAGCCGATCATTAATTGTTCTCAGTATCTCTCCCTTATCCATATCTAGTGTCCCCACTGTGGGTGCTCTTGCTGCGAGTCTGTCAGCTCTTTCATTACCACATACCCCTGCATGACCAGGACAGTAGATCTACACCAGCTCTTGTAGACTCGAAGGTTCTTTGAATGTTTTCCATTCATGCCGCAACCAACCACTTTGAACCTTTCGAAGGATGGACTGAGAGTCCGACACAATGACTGCCTTTGTGAATGATGCTTCAGATATCCACCTTAAGGCTACAGTAACAGCCTCGACCTCCATTCTCATGCTGGAAGTTGTTATCTTGTAAGCCCCGCTATGTTCCGCGACGATTCTGCCCTTTACCCTAGCAGAGAAGCCCCAGCCTGAATTCTCACCACGTATCACAGACCTATCTGTATACACAATGGCATCATTATCCCCGGCATGATCATGTATCAGTTGATTAATTTCTAGTTCTGCTTTTCCATTGCCCCAAGTTCAACACTCTCTGCCAAGACTGATGATGACTTGTAGGTAGTTAATCCAGTTCTCATCTGACATACTCCACTCTTCCCGTTTGAATATGTTTTCAACTGTGGCCACCTGCTTGATCGTTGTCTCTGCCTGTGCCATCCATGACATCCCTCTCTTTATTCTTGTTTCCTTAATGTCATCTATGTTTCCGTGCAGGGGGTGCCGTTTGTCTGTGGTTACTCGCATATAGGCTTTTGCTTAGGCCATCGCATATCTGGATCTAATCGACAGCACTCCAAGCATGTACCTCATTGTCACAATGGGGGTATCTCGCGTACAGCCCAAGACTATACGCATCCCTTCATTTTGAATGCGTTCTAGTCGTTCACATTGTGTTACTGACAGCGTGAGTATTCCAAGCCCATAATCAATAACCGATATGACTTGCTGATGATAAAGAAACAATAGTAATCTCTGCTCCAGACGCGCCGCAGCCATTATTTTCAAGGCTGCTAGACCTCTCCTGCATTTCAGTGTGATTTGCTCAACATGGTAAGAGTTAAGTTACTTCCGAGTTAATAACTTCTGATTCAAGATGTCTGACGTAGTTTGTGACTTGAGTTGTTTTTGTTGCCTACTTTGCTGCGTTTCATCTAAGTGTTTGACTTGGTACGAGCCAGTAAATTCATGTGAGGAGACGTCTCCCTTTTTGTGCAACAATCGATGTCTGCATGTTAAGTATATTCCTGAAGAAGGGTATGTCTTTTTTAAAGTTCAGCTAACGACTTTGTCAGCCATCTTGACAAATTCTGTTCACAAAAAGATGACGTTTAATTTCTTCACGTTTTAATAATAATGGCGTCGTCAACAAATGTCTTCACGTCGTAATAAGCATGGTAAAACTCGAATAAAGGCATCTTCTGTCATAGTCATTAGTTAATGACCCCAAGTCTAAGGTGCTCCAATGTGCTGAGAAGCTGAATGGCTAATGGGAAATTAGTCTTAAACATTGGCTGTCTGGAATGCAAGCGGGGCGGCGCCAGGCAGATGGACTTCCTGAGGAAACATTGCCTTTTCCCTGGCATGGTGGCTTTACCAGGGTGACCGATTATTTCCACCATATCTTGAAAAAATAAGATGAATTATGCAACGAGCCAGAATTATCGCGGGAGCTACTGGGATCGTACTCTCTCGCCGATGCCGTCTGCAAATGTAACGAAGAAACGTGGATGCAGAAGGAGAGATAGGGTGGAGAGGAGAAGAGGAGAGAGAGAAAAAAGAAGAGCTGGTAAGAGAAAAACAAGAAAGAAAGCGGACAGACTCTTTAAGAGTTAAGTAACCATTTACAGCTGGGTAGACTGGACCGTGACGCAACCAAGCTTGGACTAAATATAGTTCCTGTTCTTTGCACTCGATAGACCTGGAAAGAGAAACACAACCTCCTTTAATATGAGAGAGATGGTAAAAGCAGTTGGTAATGCACGCATTATTCACCTCATTATAGTAAGGGCAGTTGGTGGACTCCTTGACACTAGTGTACTTTTTCTGGTCGCCGACCTGGACACACACCACAGGGTCCATGTTCAGGCCAGCCAGCTGGCGGGCTTCGATGGCTGTGATACAGACCTGGTTGTAGATGTGACAAATATGATTAAACACAGAATTAATTGTCACCCTAGTGCATGAGCATAGATTACATTGCACAAGTAAAACATATAGTTACCAACTTGTCTTCCCTTTTTTAAATAGGAGATGACAATGTGAATACTTCTCTATTGAGCTCTCTGTTTAAATTAGCTCTCTGTATTCTCACTGCTGACGTCAGTATTCTCGATTCTCTATATCACAGGGTCAGTATTCTCGATTCTCTATATCACAGGGTCAGTATTCTCGATTCTCTATATTACAGGGTCAGTATTCTCGATCCTCTATGTCACAGGGTCAGTATTCTCGATTCTCTATATCACAGGGTCAGTATTCTCGATTCTCTATATCACAGGGTCAGTATTCTCTATTGCCTTGTCTGTTGAGGTCAGTATTCTCTATTGCCTTGTCTGTTGAGGTCAGTATTCTCTATTGCCTTGTCTGTTGAGGTCAGTATTCTCTATTGCCTTGTCTGTTGAGGTCAGCGCTCTCTTTTGGCCTGCCTGTTGAGGTCAGCGCTCTCTATTATCTCTGTTGATGTCAGGATTCTCTATTCTTATCCATCTTGAGGTCAGGGTAGGTTCAACATCAGACCACAAGTTCGTTTAATTTTGGACATTTTCTAATATAACCGACGGACCCAGTACCCAGGTTGAACAGAACACGCCTTGCCAAAACGAGGCAAAATTTTATTTAACAGAACAAACAAGGTCAGGGTTGAATATTCGCTGCTCTGTTAAGTCAGGATTTTATATTCTCCCGTATGTTGAGGTCAGTTTTCTAGAGCTTCGTTCATAGTTTAGTCATGTTTATTATATTATGTTGTCAAACTATGTATTTTCTTCCTGCATGTCTCTTGTCTTCAATCTTCAGTTCTACTAAGATCCCTTTCATAGCAGTATGGAAGTGAAATTTCTGATGTTGCATAAAATCGTTACAATATTTCAAAATTATGCATACTACCAGCTCAACAGAAGAGAACAAGTGGTAATCTTCAGACTCCGCACTGGTCACAACAGATTGGGATACCATCTATTCAACAAGCTAAAGATAGGAACTACCGATGAATGTAACTGTGGCACTGATAAAATGACTGATGAACATCTGCTTCAAAGTTGCCCAACATAAGCGGAACAGAGAAAGCGCATATGGCCGACACCAGTACCATTCGTGGAAAAGCTCTACGGAGATTCAAATAGCCTCAAGGTGGCCACTGCTTTCTTTGAAAACATTCAAGTAGACGTCTGAGAGTGTACGAAGAAGAAATATTCAATAAATAAAATAAAGGAAAAATAAAAGAAGGAAGCTCAGTGTATGCTACGGATATGTTATTTTAACAGAAGAATTTAAAAATTCAATGAAGAGCTAGCTATTAAGTCTGATGATAATGTTCTGAAACATTAGTCCAGTGCGCTAAAGATCTGAGCATGCTCAGAATGAAGACTTGAAATTAATGGTTACGGTTTAGGAAAAGGAAAGTTAAAATAAGTTGTCACATCATTCTATTTTTGTAAGGCACAAAAGACAGAGGGAAATAAAAAGATCATGGTCAGTATAAAAAGAAGAGATGGAAGGGAGTCAATTAAGAAATTAGTAGGAAAGGTCAGAAGCTATGAGGAGACATTATCGCCTATACATAGTAACCACGATAGTAAAGGTAGTCCCGTAGCAGATACTGCCGTAGGGGAGTGAAGTGTTAGAGACTTCAATATACTAGGTCCAGCATCGAGAGGTGGGGGTGACTAGTTCCCTTCCTCGCTACCTTTCCTTCCCCTTTAGCACGCTGCGGGCGACATGTGTCGCCCGCAGAAACCCATGCTCTCTCTGCTGTTGTCGACATATGTCGCCTGCGGATATCTTCGTTTTCAAGCTATAGGATGTGTGTACACGTGATCTCACCCCCGGATGTTAAGTTTTAAACTTATCTGGGAGACAGTTAGCTTCCGTTTCCGATTTTTTTTTAGTAATGGATGTATTCACGTTTATTTTCTGTGAATTTTTTAAATCGAAATGAATCGGCATCGAACACGCGGCCATTTTCGCTCTAATTTTATTGGATTCTGACGCCATGCGGTGGGGATGAGATTTTTGTCTTTATAAGCGCTGATATCGGTTCTCAGAATTATGTTTGATAGCCGAGATGGAAACGAAAGTAGAATGGCATTGCTAGATGTATAATTTTAGGGGGTAGGATTAGGAATATCGGAAAGGTTTAGGATTATGGCCGAATGTCACTGCTGACGAGGGCGTTTGTTGCTTTGCTACTGATGATGGGTGTAACGAAAAGATCGTCATTTGATTTGTACTGGTCTATTTGTCAAATGACTTTCATTGAGATGCAAGGGATATGGACTCTTCGTTTGTTGGATATTTTTTTAAAATTGTTTTTAAATTTTAAAATTAAAAAAAAAAATTTTTATTTTTTTAAATTTTTTTTCTCGTTTTTTTCATCTTTCCTTTCCTCTCTTCCTATCTCATCTAACATGTACACAAACAAAATTTACATCATCAGATTCATCATTCATTCATTTCTATACAGTCCAAAAATGATAGCAATTGACCAAAAAACAAAAACAAAACTATAGAATTTACTAGTCACCCACTATAAAAATGGGGCGTTGTGAAAACGAATGCAGCTGCAGGGCAAATTTTCGGAATTTTTATGCAGCGTGCTAACTCAAAGTCAGATACCCATTTACAACTGGGTAGACTGGAGCGTGTCGGTACCGTGATTCGAACCCAGCACTTTTGCCGCGAGAGACCAACGCTCTAACCACTCTGGCAATCAAGATAGTAATTGACAGGGGGAAAAAAAGCTGGCGACAATGATGTTTATTTTTAACAAGAGTTTATCTCATGTCCTTATCTGCTCATCAGTATGCACTTCTTAATACTTGTCGACTAGTTTCTTCTTACAAACTATCCTCTCTGAATGTCTTTTTGTATTGTTTGTTTGTTTTTTTAAATTGTCAATATTCTTACCGACATTTGACATGTCAAATATTTCTGGCTGTATTTTGACAACTTATTTTTACCATGTAGGACAACTTGTGTTGCAAGGAAGCTGTTCATCAAAGTGTCCTGGTAGTACGGACACTCGATCGTCCTAGACCAATGGCCAGCGTACATATATCAATTTATTTTACACGATGAAGTTGCTAGCTCCACGCAAATCTCCCCCTGATGGGGTTGGAGTGGCTAAGTGGTATAACGTCTGCCTCGAATTCTAGGGGTGCCGGGTTCGATTCCCAGTAGAGGGAATATAATGTATCAATTTTTTTTTAAAGAACCAATGGTCCTATTGATGTCATACTTCCCCCTCACCCCCACCCCCCCTCCCCCCGATCTCCTGG
Organism: Oreohelix idahoensis; assembly: GCA_024509875.1. Lineage (NCBI taxonomy): Eukaryota > Metazoa > Mollusca > Gastropoda > Stylommatophora > Oreohelicidae > Oreohelix > Oreohelix idahoensis. The sequence goes on from JAMPIV010007752.1 coordinate 151,188, forward strand.
GTAGTGAGATCGCATGTCTAGCCTTCTCGGTCAAGGGCGAATACATAGGAGGTTCTTGTGCTCAAGTTGCGCACGTTAATAATCCCACGAGAGTTGGAATCGTAGAGTATGCCATAAGGCCGCTGCCCTGACAAAAATTAGAAAACTACCAACCATAAAAATATGTATAGAATGAGTAATTCCTATACACACACATTGGGATTCTCGCCGGTGCTACGGAATTCGTGCACTGTGCTGAGATCCTCATTGTGTGATCTAAGGGAGGAGATCGAAACACTGATGGAGTTGTCCGTTTGCAATGAAGATAGTCCTTAAAACCAAACCAAACCAAATCACCCCTTGTTCCTTCTTACTATAAGCCAGGTGGTCAGTGGTCCCATTCTTTATCGTTTCCTGAAGGACCAAAATTAATGGCAAGGGTTGTAATTTGCTGTAATATAACTAAATCCTAATTTCAGTAATACTGACACGGACTGAGTGGACACCTTGCTGTAGGTCCATAAAATTTACTTATTTACTTAGTCGTCCGTCTTCTACCGAGAGGAGTAGAGATTTGTAAGAGAGAGCGCCATACTATCCTATCGGATGTTTTCCTCCTGGCCTTGTTCCATTCTAGTCCTCTGTTCTTCAGAGATTCCCAAACCCACCCACCCCACCAAAACCAAACACACACCCAACCCACCCCACCCATTCCACACCACACACACAACAACACCACACCACCCACACCACCCACACACCACACACACACACACACACACACCACCAACACACCACAACACACCAAACCCACAACCAACACACCCCCCACAAACACCACCCACAACCACACAACATACCCACACTCACCCCCACCACCACACCCCAACCCACACCACACCCACACCCCCCCCACCCACACCACCAACCACAACACACCCCCACCCCACAACCACACACACACACACACACACACAACACACACAACACACACACAACACACACACACAACACACACACACACACACACACACACACACACACACACACACAACACACACACAACACACACACACACACATAGGATCCCGTTACACGCCCATTGAGGCATATTGGGAATATGGTGTTAGGCCCATATTTTCTTGACCATACGCCACACTAGGGGTGATGTGGTTAGCATCACGCCGGACACATCAATATATGTGGTTGGTTATTTTCAGTTACGTTATTGTCAGTTATCACTCACATTTTAATATAGTGTATGTTCCACAGGCATGTCGTACAAGGCGACTTGTATGATGCTGTGCATGAGGCGGACAACCTTATCATTTAAAACACGTAACTGCAGAAACCACCCCTGCAAGCGTGTTCAAACACCTGGTTCAGGCTCCCTGTACCGAGACAAGAGGAAGTGATGGTGTCATGCTCCAAAAGGCGCGAAAAAAGGAAATTGATGATTGTTGGGAGCTGCTTTGCGGTGCCTTAAGCTTCAATGAATCTGTTAGTGTGGTTTGAGTACCGCATAGCACTCCCATTGAATGGATGTGTGCATAACGTCACTTAGTACGAATGATGATGTGAGCAAGTTGCTAAGCCTGACCTATGCATGGTTATAAGTCTTCGAGGCGAGTGGCTGTGTTGTAGCAGTGTCCCAGCGAAGTGTGAATTTTCGTGTGTTGGCCTGTGCGTCATTGCAATGTGTGCACACTATTTAGCGTTTATAGGCATCGTTTGACGATTGCGTAAGTTCATTATTATATTTACAGAATGTGTCAGTAAACTAAGCAGAATGTGTCCCTACCTGGTTAGACTGATGTGCAATGCCTAAATGCATAGAGAAAGAAGAAATAACTTTATATATATATATATATATATATATATATATATATATATATATATATAAAGTTATATATATATATATATATATATATATATATTTAATATATATATATATATATATATATATATATATATATATATATATATATATGTGTGTGTGTGTGTGTGTATTATCCATAGTTTGTTTTCACGTCTGTACGTATTTCTGTAACCGTACTGTGTGTATGTGAGTGTTGTGTGACTGGTATTTTGTACCAGGAGAGCAAGAGCGTCTGTAGTAAATAGTGTCGTAACTGATAGGCTGGAGTAGCGCAATCGCTAAATCCAAGACTGCTTTTCTTCTCTACACGATCACCATATCGTGAAACAGAAACTATTTCTTACACCTTCCTTTTCACATAGATGTCACTATCACCTTTGCTTTGTATAGGGCCATAATCATCTCAGTACTATCTTCTAACAATCTACGACATAAATGGGCAACTCGTCCCGGATTGAACTTTATTCTTGAACAACTACATCATAAAGTCTAGTCTGATACTGAATCAGATCTTATCTAGATAAAGTGTGTTGTGAGCTGTCTTGTGGATAAGGAATATTAAATAAATTTTCCCCTAGACAAACGTTTCAATGTTACTGGGTGTTCGACCACACACACTATTAGGATTTGTTTTTTCCACAGCATTATAGAGTAGCATATTTTGGTTGATAATAATCTAGGTCAGGTATATGATTTATGATAATTTTGTAAAAGAACGCTGGACCGCGTGATTGTGTACCAATCACTAGGGTAATTTTTTTTAAATCAGTGGAGTTGAGATATACTAAGGACCGCGTTCTGACTATAAAAGTCTAGTTAATTACGTCCCTTCTCTTAACGATTTCAGGTGAGGAGAGTTTTGGGTGGAATTTTATAAAAATATAAGCGACAATTTTTTTCTTCTCCCTAATTTTTCAGAATATTAAGAAAAATGTTTTTTTTTCTCCACCATAGTAATGGTAGTTTTTCTAGTTGTTAGCTGACCTACCATTTATTTCGACATAGTCCTCTGCATTAGGAGCCTTAATTGATAGTTAATAGCAGCAATAGGTTAGCAAATTAATAACTTTAGGAGGTATCTCAGGTAATTTATATTTTGTGTTTTTCTCGTAAGCGGCTTAGCGTTTTTTTTCTCTCCTTCTTTTCTTCTTCGTTTCTCGGCCTAGTAGCATTCAGTTCTTTGACATGGCTGAGCGTGTTAAACTTAGGGCGATGCTGAGAGAGGAAGCAAGGGAGGCAGGATTTCAAGGAGAGGAAGCGACCGCGTTTGTCAACAAAGAACTTGACAGATATGACGCGGAGGAGAAGAGAGCAGAAGCTAGGGAGAAGGAAGCACAAGATAGAGCAGAGAGGAAGGAAGCACAAGATAGAGCAGAAGCTAGGGAGAAGGAAGCCAAAGATAGAGCGGATAAAAAGGAAGCACAAGATAAAGCGGAGAAGAAAGAAACGGAAGATCGTCAATTAGAACAGAAGAAAATTGAGGCAGAGATGGAAGCTCGCAGGGAAAGAGAGAAGGAGAGACAACGAGAGGAACGAGAGAAGGAGAGACAGCATGAATTGGCGCTTAAGGCTTTAGAGACCTATATAGGGGCCACTAGAAGCCTTACTTCGGTCCCTGACAGACCACAAGGCCGACGAGACAGTCGTCTCAGCAAGCAAATATGTACCAGGGCTCAAGGAAAGGTTACAACTAGGATGGGACCTAGCAACAACCAACCTTAAGAAAGCGCGCGCAAAACACGCTCAACGATATAATAAAGCTGCGAAAGAAAGAGAACTCCAACCAGGGGAGAAAGTTTTGTTGCTACTTCCAACTGGAAACAAGAAACTTCGCATCGGATGGCAAGGACCGTTTACCGTCCTTAAAAAGATCTCCCGCACTAATTACAAGATCTCTATTAAAGGAAAGGAGAAGGTCTATCACGTAAATCTGCTAAAGAAATACTTGGAAAGACCGGTGCCGTCCTCCGAGCATCTCTTGGCGGTCGCCATAGCGACGGAAGACGAGGAAGATGACGATAGTTGCATGAAGTATCCATTGCAACAAACGGAATCTTTTAATGATGTCAAATTCGGCGACAATCTCTCGGAAGCACAACAGACAGAAACCAGGGCGCTACTGAAACAGTACGCTGCAGTCTTAACGGATGTACCTGGTCCAACAAATCTCATAGAATTCGATACGAAATTGACAAACGAGACCCCTGTTCGAACCAGAGTTTACCCCATTCCGTACACTAAAGCTGATGCACTACGCGGAGAAATAGACAAGCTACGCCAAGCAGAAATTATCAGTGAGTCTACCTCTCCTTACAGTTCGAGTGTAGTACTGATGCAGAAGCCCAATAAGGAAGTTCGGCTGTGCATAGATTACCGTTTACTAAACACTGTAACGGAATTCCAGCGCGAACCACTACAGATCGTTTCTGAGTTGTTCACCAAGCTTAGCAAGCCAAGAATTTTCTCCAAGATTGACCTGAGTAAAGGTTATTACCAAATACCAGTCAAGGAGGAAGTTAAACTCTTGTTAGCTTTCAGCACCAGTGAAGGACACTACACCTTTAATGTGATACCGTTCGGACTGCACAACGCACCAGGAGTGTTCACCAGGAGATGAGGAAGCTTTTAGAACCTTTGCACAGTCCCCATATCAATAACTTCATGGATGATTTCTTAATCGCATCGGAAAACTACGACGAACATATTGCAACGGTTGCTATGCTCCTCAGGAGACTACAGGAAACTGGTCTCACAGCCAGACCTAGCAAATGTCTCATCGGGTTTGAAAAGCTAGACTTCCTGGGGCATACTATTTCTCAAGGCTGCATGTGGCCTGTTACCAAAAATATTGAAAAAATAGTTGCAGCTAAAAGGCCCCGAACGAAGAAAGACACCCGTTCTTTCCTATCACTGTGCGCTTACTATCAGAAATTATCCAACATTTCAACGGGCTAACGGCACCCCTTACTGACCTTACAAAAAAAGACGACCGGACAGTGTTATTTGGGATTCTAAGTGCGAACAAGCATACGTCACTTTAAAGGGACAATTGTCCGGATACCCCATTTTGAGGCTACCTGACCTCAAGAAACCTTTCATATTGCGGGTCGACGCTTCGGGTCAGGGCATCGGGTCAACCCTGCTTCAAGCAGATGACAGTGATCCGAATCTGTTATTTCCAGTTGCGTATGGCAGTCGTAAACTGAATACGGCAGAACGTAACTATTTCACAGTTGAAAGAGAATGTCGTGCACTAATTCATGGCATAAGAAGGCACCAAGAATATCTTTACGGAACATTATTCACGGTGCAAACAGACCACGCTCCGTTAGCTTTTCTTGGCGCAAATAAGGAATTTAACGCAATGATCATGCGCTGGGCCTTGCTATTAAGCGTGTACTCCTTCAAAGTGGAATATATTCCGGGAAAACAGAATGTCGGAGCTGATTTCATGAGTCGAAATTGGACCACGGAAGAGGAGAATGTAACCGAACATACCAATCATCCAGAAGCTACCGATCAGGGCAGCTTCATTGTCATAAAAGAAACATGAAAAATGGTTTCATGTCTTCAAGCGGGGACGACTGTGACGGATGAAAATGAGGCTACCCTTGAATCTCACCGAGGGCCCTCAATTTTTGTTGTAATCAAATCGCCAACGTGGATCCCACGTGGAATCACCCACGCGTGCTAATTAGTATGCAAATAGTTATCATGCTGGCAGCCACGTCATTCGCTTTTGTCTTATTTTGGTTTAGCTACGCCTACTGTCTTCTCTCTCGAGCTATTAAAATCAAACTATCTCTGGATCTCTTACTGTCATCCCGTCAAGGAGGCGTCGCCAGAAGCGGCAAGCGATCAGTTATCAAAGACTGTTGTAGTCTCAAAGAGCGAACAGAGTTTTAACACCTCTGGTTAGCACGTGAACGCGAACCTTCTAAAGAGGGTTATAAATCTCTGCAGGACGAAGAGGAACGGGGGAGTCTGGCGGTAAAAGTTGTGCAACAGAGCCTTTTAATTCAGATTTGAACGAAAAAGTTCCCGAGAATCCGCCAGAGGTGAGAAATTTTATTATATACGTGGAGGCAAATTCATCTTTTGTGCGCGGCTGATCCTACCCTGCGATCCAGCGTTTTCTTTGATCTGATGTTCCTACCAGCATATCTATAATTATTGTTATGACCAGCTTCATGTTGTGACCCCCGGCGCGGTCCACTCCTCTATTTATGACGAGAAGCAAAAGCAAGAAACAAAAACAATAATAGATAAAATATTTAAACTGGTACTAAACATTCCCAGAATCCAATTTTTTTCTGACATCATAATATATTTAACATTTCGGCTGAAGCCGTAAGTCAGTACATTTCATCTGACCACTGACCGGAGTTTTTCCTTGTGTTCCTTCATCGGATTTATTTAAGAGAATTCAATGTTCGTATTCGGTTCCCACCTCAACGAACAGTAGATTTTATCAGTTAACATTTTTTCCCCATCACGTCACTGAGTGTCATAGTCAACTGAGACTAGACCCCACTGGAACAATATTTTACCATATAACTTCCCAGGACCGTGCCACCACAATAGAAACACTTATCCAAAGAAAATACCTGCAGTGAAAAGAAATAATAAACAGGCAGAATTACTACGCCTCAATTGCTACGACTTCCCCGAAACAAATAGCAGTCAGGTCATCGGAGATGTCTGGGGTGGCCATTGAACACTAAATATGACTGTTTAGTTTAATAACTGCTTGTGTTTAAATTTCGAGGAGAGTATGCAGAGTCCCCATTTGGTAAGCATAAATGTGAGTGGGCCACTGTACTGTCTGTGTGAGTGAACGGACATATATATATATATATATATATATATATATATATATATATATATATATATATATATATATATATACACACACTAATATTTTTTGTTATTTACTAACCTACCTACCTTCTCTTATTTATCTCTCAATAACTCTGAGTTTTATCTTCGCGGGATAGGTAAAAATTTAGGACTTAGTCTTACTCGTCCTGACCACTCCCTATTCCCATTTGATAATTAATCCGATTTCTTCTCCTTTGGGTTAATCACCTATGTGGGGAGCTTTCCAAAGTTTTTTTATCCCCAGTCAAGAGGGAGACCCATTAGATTTTATTTCATTTCTGTATGCAAACTTTAATTCATTGATGTAATGATAATGCTTTCTTTCTAAATGTTGTGATACTTCTAGCGTTAAATAAACATTATAAACCTTAAGAAATAGTGTTGGTCAAACCCCTGTTTATATATATATATATATATATATATATATATATATATATATATATATATATATATATATATATATATATATATATATATATATATATATATATATATATATGTTATCCATAGTTTGTTTTCACGTCTGTACGTATTTCTGTAACCGTACTGTGTGTATGTGAGTGTTGTGTGACTGGTATTTTGTACCAGGAGAGCAAGAGCGTCTGTAGTAAATAGTGTCGTAACTGATAGGCTGGAGTAGCGCAATCGCTAAATCCAAGACTGCTTTTCTTCTCTACACGATCACCATATCGTGAAACAGAAACTATTTCTTACACCTTCCTTTTCACATAGATGTCACTATCACCTTTGCTTTGTATGGGGCCATAATCACCTCAGTCCTATCTTCTAAAAATCTTCGACATAAATGGCAACTCGTCCCGGATTGAACTTTATTCTTGTCCAACTACATCATAAAGTCTAGTCTGATACTGAATCAGATCTTATCTAGATAAACTGTGTTGTGAGCTGTCTTGTGGATAAGGAATATTAAATAAATTTTCCCCTAGACAAACGTTTCAATGTTACTGAGTGTTTGACCACACACACTATTAGGATTTGTTTTTTCCACAGCATTATAGAGTAGCATATTTTGGTTGATAATAATCTAGGTCAGGTATAGGATTTATGATAATTTTGTAAAAGAACGCTGGATCGCGTGATTGTGTACCAATCACTAGGGTAATTTTTTGAAATCAGTTGAGATATACTAAGGACCGCGTTCTGACTATAAAAGTCTAGTTAATTACTTCCCTTCTCTTAACGATTTCAGGTGAGGAGAGTTTTGGGTGGAATTTTATAAAAATATAAGCGACAATTTTTTTTTCTCCCTAATTTTTCAGAATATTAAAAAAAATTGTTTTTTTTTCTCCACCATAGTAATAGTAGTTTTTCTCATTGTTAGCTGACCTACCATTTATTTCGGCATAGTCGTCTGCATTAGGAGCCTTAATTGCCAGATAATAGCAGCGATAGGTTAGCAAATTAATAACTTTAGGAGGTATCTCAGGTAATTTATATTTTGTGTTTTTCTCGTAAGCGGCTTAGAGTTTTTTTTCTCGCCTTCTTTTCTTCTTCGTTTCTCGGCCTAGTAGCATACAGTTCTTTGACATGGCTGAGCGTGTTAAACTTAGGGCGATGCTGAGAGAGGAAGCAAGGGAGGCAGGATTTCAAGGAGAGGAAGCGACCGCGTTTGTCAACAAAGAACTTGACAGATATTACGTGGAGGAGAAGAGAGCAGAAGCTAGGGAGAAGGAAGCACAAGATAGAGCAGAGAGGAAGGAAGCAGAAGATAGAGCAGAAGCTAGGGAGAAGGAAGCCAAAGATAGAGCGGATAAGAAGGAAGCACAAGATAGAGCGGAGAAGAAAGAAGCAGAAGATCGTCAATTGGAACAGAAGAAAATTGAGGCAGAGATGGAAGCTCGCAGGGAAAGAGAGAAGGAGAGACAACGAGAGGAACGAGAGAAGGAGAGACAGCATGAATTGGCGCTTAAGGCTTTAGAGAGTCGGGATGCTTCTACTTCCAGTAATGGAGAGCCGTTTTCCCCCCAGTCTCAGTTAACTGATCTCTCCAGCACTCAATCTTCCCAACTAACAGCGATGTCTTTAGCCTTAGAATCTTTCCCGAGCCCCAACGAGAAAATTGACACTTTCCTAGAGACATTTGAGAAAATGGCGAATCTGTATGGGTTAGAGAGTTCCCGGTGGTGTCTAAAACTTTCACAGGCCCTAAAAGGTACCGCTTATGATGTCTACGTGAAGCTGGGAAGCAGCCAAGATAACTACGACATGTTAAAGAAGGCTTTACTGGAGCGTTTTGAAATGAACGCTCGCAAATTTCTGCAAATGTTCAGAAATAGCCGAAAGGAGAGCACGGAGACCTTTCCGCAGTTCTCTTCACGCCTGACGGGCTTTTGACAAAGTGCCCGGAACTGTCAGAACTTCCTCTTACGTATGAAGGAATTCTGGAACTTGTCCTTGTAGAACAAATAAAAACCACTTTGTCGAACGAAACCCGTAGATTTCTGGCTGAGCAGGGTGCAGTTAAGTTGGATGACATCCTCAATAAGGCGGAACGTTATGTAAATGCAATGGCCGAACTTCCCAGCACAAAACGCAAACCAACAGATGAGCCATCTCGAAAACATAATCTAGAACAGTCATCCCATTCTTCCAATTCTTCCCAGCATTATAACCAACAAGAAACCAATACTCAGAGACCTCCCCAAGAAAAATCGAAATTCTACAAAACCCGATATCCCACCAACAACAGCAATCCTGATCAACCCACAAGGCCTGCATGGCAGCGCGGCCACAAAGGTCAAGACAAGGGAAAGACTCCTACAGCATGGACGTCTGATCAGGGCAAGCATACCGGGCCTAATCGCATCGGATGCTTGCAAACAGCCTCGCAAGGAAGAATTAATGTCAGTGAGAGGCCCTCGACGCGAGGAACTGTTATTTTGAACGGGACATCAACATCTTGTTTGTTTGATACAGGGTTGTCCTTTGATTGCATTGTCGCAAGACACTTGGTCAAACCCGGTCAAGAGACAGAGGAAACCGTCAAACTATGTGGAGTTTTCAAAGGAGATGCACCCATGACGCTTCCCATCGCACTGGTGGAGATACACTCTGATTTTGTCAGAGGTGTTATCAAAGCGGCTATTATGGATGATCCGATCTTCCCAGTCATACTTGGTTGTAGATATGTGTTTTTTGGAGACCGAAAGAGCCAACTGTGGCAGCAGTAACCACAAGAGGGCAAACCCAGAAGGAACGGGAGCCTGCACCTAATATGTTACCCAAGGAACTAAAAGAGGCGCAACAAAAGGACCCTACCCTGGATCCCTGCTTCAGATAACTGCCCCTGGCCCAGGACCCCAGACACAACGGAGACATCTTTTCGAAGGAAGGCGTATTGTATCGTAGAATGGGCGACCCTGATCAAGGGAATAACCAGCTCCTAGTACCGACGCAGTACAGAAGCCAGATCTTAGAAATGGGGCACTCTCTTCCCTTTAGCGGACATATGGGACAAAACGCCACTATTCAGCGAATATCGACTCACTATTGGTGGCCAGGAATGAACTCTGAGATTATCAGGTACGTGAAATCCTGCGCCCAGTGCCAACGTGTGGCACTCAAGCACTTGACACCCCCCGTCCCCATGGGGGAAATGCCAATAGTAGGGACTCCATTCGAACGGGCTGCTGTCGACATCGTTGGACCCCTAGAAAGGACCAAAAGAAGGAACAGGTTTATCCTGACCTTAGGCGACACTTGCACTATGTGGGCTGAAGCTATACCGCTAACATGCACGGATTCCAAGCATGTCGCAGAAGCCCTCGTGCAAATTTTTTCACAATTGAGATTTCCTCAACAAGTTTTGACGGATAATGGATCCCAATTCCGTAGCCTGTTAATGGAGGAGATCTTTAAGATCTTGAGGGCCAAACACATCCACACAAGTCCCTACCATCCGGCCGCAAATGGGCTCGTGGAGCGTTTTAACGGCAGCCTCACCATGATGTAACGTAAGCTGGGACAAGAGAAACCTGAAGATTGAGACCTTTACATTCCTGCAGCTTTATTCGCCTACAGGGAAGTTCGCCAGGCATCTACAGGATTTCCCCCAGCTACACTTTTATTCGGCAGACCTATAAAGGGGCCACTAGAAGCCTTACTTCGGTCCCTGACAGACCAAAAGGCCGACGAGACAGTCGTCTCAGCAAGCAAATATGTATCAGAGCTCAAGGAAAGGTTACAACTAGGATGGGACCTAGCAACAACCAACCTTAAGAAAGCGCGCGCAAAACACGCTCAACGATATAATAAAGCTGCGAAAGAAAGAGAACTCCAACCAGGGGAGAAAGTTTTGTTGCTACTTCCAACTGGAAACAACAAACTTCGCATCGGATGGCAAGGACCGTTTACCGTCCTTAAAAAGATCTCCCGCACTAATTACAAGATCTCTATTAAAGGAAAGGAGAAGGTCTATCACGTAAATCTGCTAAAGAAATACTTGGAAAGACCGGTGCCGTCCTCCGAGCATCTCTTGGCGGTCGCCATAGCGACGGAAGACGAGGAAGATGACGATAGTTGCATGAAGTATCCATTGCATTAAACGGAATCTTTTAAAGATGTCAAATTCGGCGACAATCTCTCGGAAGCACAACAGACAGAAACCAGGGCGCTACTGAAACAGTTCACTGCAGTCTTAACGGATGTACCTGGTCGAACAAATCTCATAGAATTCGATACGAAATTGACAAACGAGACCCCTGTTCGAATCAGAGTTTACCCCATTCCGTACGCTAAAGTTGATGCACTACGCGGAGAAATAGGCAGGCTACGTCAAGCAGAAATTATTAGTGAGTCTACCTCTCCTTACAGTTCGAGTGTAGTACTGTTGCAGAAGCCCAATAAGGAAGTTCGGCTGTGCATAGATTACCGTTTACTAAACACTGTAACGGAATTCCAGCGCGAACCTCTACAGACCGTTTCTGAGTTGTTCACCAAGCTTAGCAAGGCAAGAATTTTCTCCAAGATTGACCTGAGTAAAGGTTATTACCAAATACCAGTCAAGGAGGAAGTTAAACTCTTGTTAGCTTTCAGCACCAGTGAAGGACACTACACCTTTAATGTGATACCGTTCGGACTGCACAACGCACCAGGAGTGTTCACCAGGATGATGAGGAAGCTTTTAGAACCTTTGCAAAGTCCCCATATCCATAATTTCATGGATGATTTCTTAATCACATAGGAAAACTACGACGAACATATTGCTACGGTTGCTATGCTCCTCAGGAGACTACAGGAAACTGGTCTCACAGCCAGACCTAGCAAATGTCTCATCGGGTTTGAAAAGCTAGACTTCCTGGGACATACTATTTCTCAAGGCTGCATCTGGCCTGTTACCAAAAATATTGAGAAAATAGTTGCAGCTAAAAGGCCCCGAACGAAGAAAGACACCCGTTCTTTCCTATCACTGTGCGCTTACTATCAGAAATTTATCCGAAATTTCTAAGGGCTAACGGCACCCCTTACTGACCTTACAAAAAAGGGCGACCGGACAGGGTTATTTGGGATTCTAAGTGCGAACAAGCATTCTTCTTTGATTCTTTGATCCTTAGCCGCCGTCGGGGTCTCTTCTGAGGACATGGCCAACCCAGCTCCAGCGTCTGCCAGCTATGATGGTGTGCATGTCCTCTTGCTTGCTACGAGTAAGCAGATCTTGTTTAGTGATGGTATTCGGCCAAAAGATTCGGTGAATTTTTCTTAGGCATGTTGTGTGAAAAGAGGACAATTTCGACATTTCCTTCTCTGTAACTCTCCAGCATTCCGCACCATAGAGAAGCACAGAAAGCACACAGCTCTGATATAATCTTAATTTTGTGCTTGTGCTGTATTGGGAGGACTTCCAGATGTTGTTTAGGTTAAAGAAGACTGTTCTTGCCTTATTCATTCTGATGTTGATGTCTTTGCCTGTCCCGCCGTCTGGTGTTACTATGCTTCCTAGGTATGTGAAGGTATCTGTCTGTACCAGTTGCTGATTCCTTACTGATTTGGGCTCAGCATACGTCACTTTAAAAGGACAATTGTCCGGATACCCCATTTTGAGGCTACCTGACCTCAAGAAACCTTTCATATTGCGGGTCGACGCTTCGGGTCAGGGCATCGGGTCAACCCTGCTTCAAGCAGATGACAGTGATCCGAATCTGCTATTTCCAGTTGCGTATGGCAGTCGTAAACTGAATACGGCAGAACGTAACTATTCCACAGTTGAAAGAGAATGTCTTGCACCAATTCATGGCATAAGAAGGCACCAAGAATATCTTTACGGAACATTATTCACGGTGCAAACAGACCACGCTCCGTTAGCTTTTCTTGGCGCAAATAAGGAATTTAACGCAATGATCATGCGCTGGGCCTTGCTATTAAGCGTGTACTCCGTCAAAGTGGAGTATATTCCGGGGAAAACAGAATGTCGGAGCTGATTTCATGAGTCGAAATAGGACCACGGAAGAGGAGAATGTAAACGAACATACCAATCATCCAGAAGCTACCGATCAGGGCAGCTTCACTGTCATAAAAGAAACATGAAAAATGGTTTCATGTCTTCAAGCGGGGACGACTGTGACGGATGAAAATGAGGCTACCCTTGAATCTCACCGAGGGCCCTCAATTTTTGTTGTAATCAAATCGCCAACGTGGATCCCACGTGGAATCCCCCACCCGCGTGCTAATTAGTATGCAAATAGTTATCATGCTGGCAGCCACGTCATTCGCTTTTGTCTTATTTTGATTTAGCTACGCCTACTGTCTTCTCTTTCGAGCTATTAAAATCAAACTATCTCTGGATCTCTTACTGTCATCCCGTCAAGGAGGCGTTGCCAGAAGCGGCAAGCGGTCAGTTATCAAAGACTGTTGTAGTCTCAAAGAGCGAACAGAGTTTTAACACCTCTGGTTAGCACGTGAACGCGAACCGTCTAAAGGGGGTTAGAAATATCTGCAGGACGAAGAGGAACGGGGGAGTCTGGCGGTAAAAGTTGTCTAACAGAGCCTTTTAATTCAGATTTGAACGAAAAAGTTCACGAGAATCCGCCAGAGGTGAGAAATTTCACGTGTAGATAACTTTTCTCATTCATTTAATATATAAACGCATCCCTTAAAATTAAGTTCTCAGTGGCGCCAGAGAGTTGAAGAAAGCACTAGCTCGCATATAGAACCAAATTACAAATTTTGGACTTATTTATATACGTGGAGGCAAATTCATCTTTTGTGCGCGGCTGATCATACCCTGCGATCCAGCGTTTTCTTTGATCTGATGTTCCTACCAGCATATCTATAATTATTGTTATGACCAGCTTCATGTTGTGACCCCTGCGTGGTCCACTCCTCTATTTATGACGAGAAGCAAAAGCAAGAAACAAAAACAATAATAGATAAAATATTTAAACTGGTATTGATGTAGTGGATTTGGTGTTATAGATGTTATTATTTAATACTATTTGTGTACCAGGTAAGGTCAGCTGTGTAGGTCCCTGAGTTTAGTAGTTGATGGTTAAGTATTTTTAGGGAACTAGCTTCTACCACCCTAGGATCTCACTTGGCTCTAGATGTTTATTTATTAGTTATGTGACGTCTTCTTCTTCTTCTTCTTCGTTCGCCCAGAAAAGGACGGTGGTTGCGTTGTGTCTGTTTACAACGTAGCTGTGATATCTGCACCTTTCGGTCGACACATCCGACTTCTGCACGGCATTTTTTAGGACCGGGTTTGCCTTCCCATTTCGATCCACACTCGCTCAGCCAGCCTGCACAGCTGCAGACTGTTTCCAGGACCACCACGTGGAGGTGGAGTGCGGTCTTGACCAGCTCTGGTTCGCTGGTCCTGACGCAGGCAGTCAAGCTATGAGTCGCTGACTGTGGTCTCTATTTCTGCGTCTTGAGGTCCCATGTGACGTCTAAGTGTCTAGGGTAATGAAGATATAATGCAGTGTAAGACCAATCAATACAAATACACTTTAATTCTATCACATAAATAGGACTGGGTCAATACAACAACCACATACAGACTAACACTCTATAATATATCTTATAGAAGTCTGTGGCTGAATATTATGTAATATGCTATATTACAATTTTATTTGCCCTGATTCAGAATTTTCTGAGTCAGGACCAACAACAAAATGAAAATTATGGTTTTATTTACATAAAATTAAATACCACAATGGATCTTCTGTTCTTATAAAGCAATATTACAATCTAATTATATTTAGGTATTACTATAGACTAAGTTAACACTGGTAATTAATGGTGGGTTGGGGTATTTTCATCACACTCTCTCTTTTTTCTATCTCTTGTGGAATGTTTATTCAACAGTAAATTATTTTATTTATTAAGTTTTAATACAAGTGGATGAACTCTTAGTGACGACAAAATGGCACTTATCTTCCGTTGGTAGTAGTTACAATGCTGACAATCTCCTATATTTCATGGGTTGATTCGTGGTAGACAGCGTGTACCAGCAAAAATTTCAACCGAATGACCAATCTGACACAGTCCCTGTGTAGTGTGGTAGACAGCGTGTACCAGCAAAAATTTCAATTTCTCTCACGAAGATAAAATACACCAGAACAAAAACCCTGAAACAAGGTTATGATTCTTTATAACACAGCTACAATATCATTCCACAAGTAATACATGGTATAATTCAATAAAAAGAAAAGGGTCAGATCCCTCTGACCAACCCATTTCAACCATTTTCATCTGAGATAACAACTCATACCAGTGCTCCTATTCTTCTCCCTAATGGCTACAACGCCTCTGACACTTCAACAATGATCCTCTCCCATAGGATAATGTGGGTTAACCTTCCCACTGGTAACTGTGGAAATCATTTTAAGTTATATAACTCATGTACGTTTTACTGCGTGTGAGCAATCCCATAGGCCCTGCATAAGTCTGCTAGGGGACCTATGTACTTAGTCGCAAAACATTCCCAATAAAGCAGTATCTTATAAACCAAATTTTTGTAATAACAAGGTTAATAAATTTCGTTCTTACCACAATTCAATGGAAATATCACAAACATACGTTGACTGGCATTAGCATTTATATATAAGTTCAGCTTTGCCCTCGTCCAGACTGCCAAGGTTTTTTTTTATTTTATTTCACTCTTAGCACTGCTGTTCTCAACGCAGCTTGCATACTAACAATTATGAATCAAATGGCGACAAGCCTTGGAAGCTTTTTGCCAATATCACTAGACTGGCCCAATCACAGCGAGGGTCTAGCTATTCAATTCAAATTTGAAAAAAACAAAACTCTAAACATACTAGGAGTGAGTCTGCAAAATATATTTAGCTTTTTGGGCCAACCAATACCCTCCTTCCTATTCTCCTATACTAACCAATCGGATTTGAATCACTCTAATGCCTCTTTTTTTAAACTTGCGTCCCCAAATAATGTTATAAATAGAATGAGCAAAAACAACAGTTCGTAGATATATAGTATTATTTCAATATCTTGGTTAATAATTGGGCTACTATGTATATTAAAACATATCATTGCTCAGGAGACTCTAAGCTATCCTTATATATGATTTTTATGGCCATATTATTTGTCGTTTGGATTTTCATATTCGTCACTGTTAGTCGTCAATTATATACTTTTCCATAAGTCGGCCATCTTCCCCCCCCTTCTCTATCATTTTTATTCAAAATAAAACAACTTGTTTGGGTTACGTCAGAAATACACTACTAGGCAGGAAATGAGAGCTGACTGTGTGTGTGTGTATATACATTTCAACTGCGAGAATATAATACGATACATACATGCTTTGCGTCTTGTTTTTCAAATCTGCTAAAGGCAATACTGTCGCGCTCTCATTACAATTTGGCGTTTCAAAACCCAAACGCGTGACAATGGTAGCATTTCTTCTGTCGCTCCTTCATCCACCTTCCTTCTTCTCTCTCTCGGTCTTGGAACAAATACTCCTTGACCCTGCAAAATGTTATTTTTAATTCTCAAGGACGAACTAGGAAAGCGTGTAAGATTTGACGGCGAGATCCTTTTCTAAGCATTACCACTGCACAAAATTCAGCGCTCTACCGGCGCAGAAGACGACGATAGGCAACCACACACGGGCGGGTTTATTTATTTTCATAGGAGTAAAATCTTACTGAATTTAGCGATTATCTACAGATTTCGCTACAATTGAACATTCCCAGAATCCAACTTTTTCCTGACATCATAATATATTTAACATTCGGCTGAAGCCGTAAGTCAGTACATTTCATCTGACCACTGACCGGCGTTTTTCCTTGTGTTCCTTCATCGGATTTATTTAAGAGAACTCAACGTTCGTATTCGGTTCTCACCTCAACAAACAGTAGATTTTATCAGTTAACATTTTTTCCCCTTAACGTCACTGAGTGTCATAGTCAACTGAGACTAGACCCCACTGGAACAATATTTTACCATATAACTACCCAGGTCCGTGCCACCACAATAGAAACACTTATCCAAAGAAAATACCTGCAGTGAAAAGAAATAATAAACAGGCAGAATTACTACGCCTCAATTGCTACGACTTCCCCGAAACAATAGCAGTCAGCTCATCGGAGATGTCTGGGGTGGTCATTGAACACTAAATATGACTGTTTTGTTTAATAACTGCTTGTGTTTAAATTTCGAGGAGAGTATGCAGTCACCATTTGGTAAGCATAAATGTGAGTGGGCCACTGTACTGTCTGTGTGAGTGAACGGATATATATATACTAATATTTTTTGTTATTTGCTAACCTACCTACTCTTATTTATCTCTCAATAACTCTGAGTTTTATCCTCGCGGGATAGGTAAAAATTAAGGACTTAGTCTTACTCGTCCTGACCACTCCCTATTCCCATTTGATAATTAATCCGATTTCTTCTTCTTTGGGTTAATCACCTCTATGGGGAGCTTTCTAAAGTTTTTTTTATTCCCAGTCAAGAGGGAGACCCATTAGATTTTATTTCATTTCTGTATGCAAACTTTAATTCATTGATGTAATGATAATGTTTTCTTTCTAAATGTTGTGATACTTCTAGCGTTAAATAAACATTATAAACCTTAAGAAATAGTGTTGGTCAAACCCCTGTTTATATATATATATGTTATCCATAGTTTGTTTTCACGTCTGTACGTATTTCTGTAACCGTACTGTGTGTATGTGAGTGTTGTGTGACTGGTATTTTGTACCAGGAGAGCAAGAGCGTCTGTAGTAAATAGAGTTGTAACTGATAGGCTGGAGTAGAGCAATCGCTAAATCCAAGACTGCTTTTCTTCTCTACACGATCACCATATCGTGAAACAGAAACTATTTCTTACACCTTCCTTTTCACATAGATGTCACTATCACCTTTGCTTTGTATGGGGCCATAATCACCTCAGTCCTGTCTTCTAAAAATCTACGACAATGATGACTAATCCGTGTGGTTATAGCTTTTAGCATGAACTATTTTGATTTCGAGCTGTAAAACCAGAAAATACATTTCAAACATTTTATAGGAGCGCTAAAGCCTAGCTTTGCTCCATGGCGGCAGCAACCCTTAGAACTGGCCATGTTTAGAGGAGTAACCATGAATCACACCACACATACACAGAGAGAGATTGAAAGAGATTGAGAGAACGAACGAACGAACGAACAAACTTTATTTTCAAAGGGTTAAGAATTGGACACGCAGGCCCATCTGACATTCTGCCCTTCCTCTCTCTCTCTCTCTCATCATGTATACTGTATCCTTTCATCCTCACATTTACTTTAAGCATTATTAAGGCATTTATCATTATAAAAGTAATATAACATCAAACATTTGCAATAATAATCATAATTAAAGTATGTTTTAAAATAAAGAAGATAGATAGATAGATAGACAGACAGACAGACAGACAGATAGAACGAACGAACGTACGAACTTTATTTTCAAAGGGTTAAGAATTGGGCACGCAGAGGGTGTGAGAGAGAATATGAAATTACCATTAAGAGTAAAATAACCAACAACGAAAGAATATGTGAGTTGACAATTACGTATATTGTGAACATCTGGTGAGGGATAGAATAGCTTATGTTAGAGATATGATGAGATGTGAAACCGATGGACACGTAACACTAGAAACGGGTTCTTACCTCTTGCCTTGAACAGCCACGGATAGAGCTGCCCCCACACTGTCATTATCCACATTTCTGGTCGAATGGGCCAGCATGGACGCTACTTCCGCTGCCTTGGCATCTAGATCGCTGGAGTCTGGGAAGTAAAGTTATTACAACGGATATCAGCTGGTGCAGTTACCACTCATCATAATGACTAAAACGGGGCTATAATCACATTTTCACGCTTCTCCGAGACATGGTCACGTAAAATATGAATTCTTATCTGAATAAGTCTTCACTTCGATTATATTTTTACTACGTTTTTTTTTCTTGTTATAGTTGGATTTTGTATTGCTTTCGAACTCCATGTTCGCTGATTAGAACCTTTATGTAGTCTAACTATACAGTACGTGTGCCCATGCCCCAGTATCTGTCATCTATTTATGTATCTCTAATAATAATTAAGAACTATGATTCAAATAATAATATTAAATACACAACTCTTCACCACAGGGCAGAAGAGGAACGACTAAGTAAGCAAGTATTAAGTACACACTATCATTCAGCTAGAGATACTACCCATAAACTATAATTCAAGTCATAATCAATCAATGCCCTTTAGCTTCCCAAGGAGCATAGTCCTTCAACAAACACCTGCTTGGCCGTACTGTCACCTGCCATTGGCTGAAGATCTTTTCACGTCTTCCTCATCATTTCTTTCATTTATCTGTTAATTTCTAATGTTAAGTACGTCACCAGACTTTGTATAGATCCTATTGTCTAAGTATGTCTTTCCTTTTTAAAAAAAGATTCTCATTTCTAAGTAGGTCGCAAGACTTTTTTTTTTATAAATCCCCTTTCTAAGTAGGTCACACGATTTTTTAAAAATAGTTCCTCCTTTCGAAGTAGGTCACAATATTTTTATAGATCCTCCTTTCGAAGTAGGTCACACCATTTTTACAGATCCGCTTCCCTAAGTAGGTCACAATATTTTTTTATAGATCCTCCTTTCTAAGTAGGTCAAACGGTTTTTTTTTCCATAGATCCTCCTTCATGTAACAAGTTGTTGGCCATATATCCTATTTTATCTCGGCCGAATCTCCCTCTTAACTTCTTTTCTTTCCTTTTAGGTTTAAAAGTGTTTGTCCCTTATGTACATTGAGGAAATCTGATGAAAATCACGTTTTTGTACATATCTGTGTGCACGCTCAATTAGTTATTCTATTTTAATAAGTACTAATTATTAAAGCTAAACACATGAATTGGCTTTTTTCTCCGGAACTATTTACAGAGTCGAGTACTAGGTTCTGGTATTCAGAAAACCCCTATAAATCATATTCAATAAAATGACATGAGCAAACGTTGAAAGCAGACTTTTTTCTGGCCTGGAAATAAGCCTTTAAAGGGACAGCGAAATGCTATTTTCGTTATTATCCATAGGATTTCAATGAACATGCCCACACTTAACCTACATCAGTGCCACTAGATATGCTCATACTTTTTTAGTTGTTCATCTATCTATATAAATTTAAACAGAATGTTTATCATTACATTTAAATACTTTCTTCACAATGGATTTTTGATAACTTAAGTAGATCCTGAGATAAAGAACTTTACACTATTATTTGCAATAAATAAATATTTTGATAAGATATCAAAAAACGGATCTTACAAAAGTTTTATTATCCTATGGAAAGTATTTGTGCTAAATCTCATATTAATTGACTAAAAAATATATTATAATTATAATATTATAATAAACAATATTAAAATAAAACAAGGTTATGAGAAAATCTTCACGGGAAAAGCATAATTTATGAAGAACATACTATTTACAAAAACAAAATATACCTACTTAAAATGTGTTCTGACAAATAATTTTAACAGACTTAGATTCAGGGGAATATAAATTATCGTGATATAGACTAATCACGACTTTCATTTTTGTGCTGTTTTGACTTAAACTGGGCTGAAGCTCCACCCCTTAAAAGCCTCTAATTTGATTTATACTATTCATACCGAAAACATAAAGCTAACAGGAGCGTACTTTTAAAAGTACATGTAGATCGTAAATTAATTTCTGTCCTGTCTGTTTTGTTTGTTTTCTGTTTGACCACACTAATCTTGCATTAATGAGTTTGTCGCATGTTATTACAACTCTGATAGTTCATTAGTGAGTTTTCTCTGTTTTATTGACCGAAGTTATCCGCTATTATTAAGATCTTATGTTTTGTTTGCTTACGGGGAAGAGAAAAGTCGCTTCTGTGACATACCAAGCCTGTCCTAAAAGCTATTGCGAAAAGTTAGACACATGGCCATTTACACCATTCTTCAAAAACGCTCTTGACAACCACAGAAATTGATACTAAGAGGAATAATACATTCTACGGGAAACTTAAGGTAGTAGGCTACCTTGATAGGGTAAAATACTCAAATTTTCCTTTCAGAATCAAACTACCATGGGTATAGTGTTAGTATGGACTTAAAATTTGTGTCCACATAATGACCTCATTAATTATGCAAATTAGCTATCCAATATGGCCGCCGTAGTGAATAAATTATACACCTTTTTCAAAACATCATAACTATGTTATTTGTACAAGGATCTGACTGAAACTTGGCAAATTGAATCATTATATTTAGCGTGAGATCATGAACTAAAATGACAGAGATTGACAGAAAGGTTAATTTTTTATGAATTTTCAAAATTTATATTTCTGGAATGTTTGATATTTGTGCCTCATTATATATGCATGATGGTCATAAAACTAAAACTTTGAATTCAATTGTATCCATTTTAGGTCAGAATCTGTAAGATTATATGACAACCAACTGTTTTAATTTTCATGTCAATTGAATGTACAGATCCAGAGATATCTTGTTTCAAAGATCACCAATTATGTTAAAAAGACAATTCCGAGAAAACAAAGAAAAACAGAAAAAGAACTCACAAAATGAAGTTTAATGAGCTTCTGTTGAATAAAGGTCTCCTTCTACTGCAGTTGCAGTGTCTATGAATCCCCTTTTCAGTGCTCTCAGGGTCTTTCCATTGCAACGTCCTTACTTGCTGAATAGATCCTGTGCAGCGTTCTCATGTATGCTTTCGTTGCCATGGGTTGACTTGTGTTCATGTATATTGAAAAATTCTGCAATGCACTGTGGCCTTTCCCAATAGAACGCACAAATGCCACTATTCGCACATTTACTTATTTGTGTTTGTGAGTAGCTGGAGATGAAACATCAGAAGTATTGAAATTGGCATTCCATTCGACACAGTTTGTGCACTTAATACTGATTTCATAACAAAAGCCATCCCGAGTCTCTCCGACGATCTCACAGGTCAGTAAGTGCTGATAACATTTGTCACATCTAAAGTTAGCGCATAAAAACCCAAACAGCAGTTTTACATCCATAAGGATAAACACATTTCCTCTGTTGTCATTTTTAGCTTGTCCTTCACTTTCTTGGACCTTTATTTTCTTTGCTGAGGAGCACAGAGGCTTTATAGCGCCTTTATCGACAATAGGTGTCTCATTTTCAGGCAACGGTTTGTTGGTGTACCGATTCCCAAGGAACTTACTTTGCCTTATTTCCCATTGTGAACAAAAGAAGCTCTGCTAACTACTATTATACAGAATCAGCATAAAACTAGCAATAAATAGAGTTGATGTGGGTGAAAATGCACAATGCATGTAACAAATGCTGAAATTTACGATCAAAGCTTTCTAGACACACACTTTTGAAAAATTCATAAGAAATCATTGAGTGATTCCCCTTGGAAAAGTTATAAATATCTTTTTCCTGTTGCCTCAGTATAATTATAATTTCGCAGTTTTACAATTACGCACCTTCATGTTGGGTATTATTCACATGGTAACCAACTATAAACATTGGTTGCTATGCAAATCACTCAAGGGGGTGTGTGTAGAAAAACACTGATTCCTATCATACCAGAGTATCTCTAAGCTTCTATGAATTATTTTTAGTACAAGAACATGTTGACGATGATTTAAAGCAAGAAAAGGAAAATTGTTGGATTTTTATTTTTTTTAATCTTTTGTGGGTAGCCTACTACCTTAAAATAAAAATAAAAATTATTTAAAAAAAAAAATTAACTCGTGACGGGACTGGCTATGACCATAGATTCTATTCTAGAATTTCTCACCCTTGCAACAGATTTTCTAAAATGTTGACGTGAACGTACAGTCCCTTATGCCTACAGTTTGAATTTCCCAACCCGACAGTAAACTTTCTAACATGCTGATGTGAATAGGCCCTTATGTCTACAATCGACATTTTCTATCCTGACTGTAGACTTGCTAAAGCTTTAAGTTGAAACTTGTGGTGAGAATTACCTGCATTACCTGCTAAATCTGAGAAATTCGAGAACTAATCTGGAAGTTTCCATTGTCACTGGTGCTCAAGAGCTTTAAATGAGTAAACAATGGTGTACTAAGGGGGGTGCGAAGAGGGCGGTCCGCCCCGGGTGACATCCAGAAGTGGGTGGAATCGGACACTATTGTCACAGTACTTACTGTTACAAATGTACTTGCAAAGGCGTTTCTTTATGGGGGAAGGGGGGGGGGGGGGAAGAGGTTGCCAAAGCATGATCCGCTCCGGGTGTTAAATTTTCTTGTGGATCGCTCTCCCTTTGGCAGGCGTGCTAGGTCTTAGCCACCTTTAGAGAAGTACCCAGTTTTTATATTTATTTTTATTTAGATTCTTATGTGTCCTATATAGCCCTCACATTCTTTGCTTTCCCTGACGAAAGCCTTGTGGCTGCAACGTTGATTATTTTCTTTGTCTTTTGTCTTCGTAAGACGAATCACCTTTTCCGGATTTTGTTTCATACCCATCCGAATACTTTAGGGACGCCTCCCCAGAATTAATACTGTTTAAATCACTAAAGCCGATTGTCAGTTACGTCGGCGCATCTGGTACTTTACCTGTGTTCATTTCGTCATTGCTGGTCAGCGTGACCTGGTCCTCCTCAACTTCCACGGAAGGCCGCTTCTGTCGCATAAGCAGAGCCATCTTCGCCACAGTTCGGAGAGTTCTATTTCCGGGGCTTAGGAAAAAATATGCATATACACGCATCATAATATATATATAATTTATAATTTTATTTCAAGAAGTTAGAACTCAATATGCGAAGCAAACAGCAGAAAAAACAATCTGAAATTGAAATGTGCAAGTTTCTTTGTATGGGTGTGAAAAAAAAAAATCGAACAAAGGTGATTCGTCTTACGAGGACAAAAGACAAAGAAAATAGCCAACGTTACGGCCACAAAGCCTTCGTCAGGGAAAGGAAAGAAAGTGAAGGCTAGATAGGACACAAGACGAATCACCTTTTTTCGATTTTTTGTCACACCCATCCATTGTACTCCACGTCTTACCGCAGTTCGCCTCAACTTCCTCGAAGTTTCTTTGTACCACATAATATAAAAATTAGACTTTGTAGACAACACAACTAAACTTTATCAGATCATTGTTCACACTCACTAAGTGCAAGAAAGAACTACATTTAATCTTGATGTATAAGTTAAAACCGGGAATTCTGTGAACAATTCCTGTAAACTAATTTGAAACATTTCCAAAACCAACACATTATGTGCTTGTTAATATG
Source organism: Oreohelix idahoensis (assembly GCA_024509875.1). Lineage (NCBI taxonomy): Eukaryota > Metazoa > Mollusca > Gastropoda > Stylommatophora > Oreohelicidae > Oreohelix > Oreohelix idahoensis. The sequence goes on from JAMPIV010007752.1 coordinate 175,627, forward strand.
AAGCCGGTTTAAATTTCTTCCTTGTTCTCCTTCAGACTTCCACATTAATGACTCTAATAAAAGTAGTAGTCAAATCAAGGTCCCTGACATCTCCAAACAGTTTTTCGTTGAAAAAGGTGGGCTGTTACCATTGTGGTGAAGTGGGATGTTATAAATACTTATAGGGAACTTAGTGTACTGACTGAGATCAGCTGTGAAGGTATCTATATCTATTAAGAGGAGTGTATTATAGATAACCTTACTTGCTACCACATATCTATATATCTCAGTCAGAATTATTCTGGAATAGTGTGATGCTACGTTATGTGTCTAGGGTATGTGTATGATGAAGTGTAAGTCACAACAACAGACAGATAAACAATTTAATTTAATCCACTACTCTTGACAACACTGTGACACTCACATACATATAACACTCTACAAAGATATCTTAAAAGAGTCACTGATAAACTTTCAAATAACAATATGTATTCATTACTGGCATGAATGAATATGTGTCCTGATTCAACTACAAGGGAACCAGGAATCACAATCAATTTAAATTACAAGTTATGTACAGAATGTATTTAATATGAATATTGTAGTGACATATATTATTACAAATGTTCTATGTGTGTCAGTTGTGTAGTGGTAAAATGAGGTAATACTGGTTTTGTTTTGTTCAAGCTCTGTTGGTATTTGTCATCATGACTTCAATAGTTTGTCTTTAGGGACTAGTATTGGAGATGTTCACAGTTCCTGATTTTAAGACAAGTAAATTCCCCTCTTAATGTTAATTTTACAAAGTCAGTTCAAGATGAGGGGACATAATGTTGAGCTCAGCTGGCCAAGTTAGCTTATCTGGCGTGATGGCGGCAGGAAAGGACTCCTCTGCTCGAATTCTCCTCTGGGCTCTGGAGACACCTCACTGATAGCTAAAAGGACCAAGGAGTATGCTGTCCGACACTGGATTCAGCAAAGCTCTGACCAGGTGCTGCTCAGTACCATCAAGACCACTGTCCCTGAAATCAAGAAGGATGTACCTTCTACTTCATAACTAACTTAAACTCTCTTGTTACATTGATCACAACACAGCACAGACATTGAGTTCAGAGCATTAGGCCAACTGTCAGCTTCATTTGAAATACTTTATTCCAGTATTACCCTTCTTAATGGTTACTACGCCTCTGCACTTCCAGCATTATTTCTTTCTAGTCAATCTGTTACCGTTGGCTTCTCACTGTTGCCGTTAACACTGTTAATGGGGCTGGTTTATACTGGCTCTTCTATTTACGTTTACATATAATTATCCATTGTCTTTTCTCAGTAAATTATGAGATCGTGCTCTTGATGGTGAAGTACGCGAAGGTGGGATATAATATTGACAACTTCATCATACAGTCAAATTCTGACGTTATAGATTTGATAAATCCTTTCTCGAGTCCACAAACATTTATTATATCGATTCCATACAAGAACAGTTTACACATGGTCATCATGAAGAATTATAAATAATAAGTTGCAGTTCATACTTCAAATATTATTCCTTTACAAATCAGTCCTTTGTCTCCTAGCTTGAAAACATAGTAGTCAGAACCGCATAACTGTATGCACGCGTGGTTGGAAAATCCAATACACCGACAGTGAGATTATGCGTCTGGCATTAGAATAACTAAGGCGGACTATATATTCACGTTGACAAGGTTTAGTCAATTACTAACCTGTACCTTCATCTTTCTTCGTTATCACATTGGACTGACCCATGTCCATTATTTAATGTACTATAATTGTGCGGCAATATAAGCCCGGCAATAAAACATTCCAAGGACACGTCTTATCGGTTCGACGGTCGTCTAGAAAAGGGTCTCGTCTCTTGGTCACCGTGCGTGACAACTAACGCTGAAACGTCACAGCGTTCACTAGACCAATAATACTTTTACATTACATTACACGTTGTAACCCCTAAAATCAGATGCTGTTAACCTCTAGCAGACCATGCCAATAAATCTGCCGTAACAATTTCCTGTCCACTGGGGGAAAAAAAAAAAAATCTATTAGATAGATTTTTTTTTTTTTTTTTTTTTTTCAAAAACCTATCTGAATGAATACCAAAAAAAAAAAAATTTAACAATATCGAAAAATTTAACCAACAATGCGGCATATGGACTACGATGTTCTGTCTAGAACAGTGTCGTGGTCATGTCGACTCAGTAACAGTCATCTAATATATTAATAATCATATTATACATAAGTGTTATACATAAATGACTAATGTTGATATCTATTAAATAATTAAATTAAAATATGTCGCAATGAACTGTCATGTCAGACTAATTTAACGAGTTAAAATTTAATTAATTAATTATATTGAGTGTGTAATCAAAATAAAGTTATTGCAAATCTAATGTGAGAGAACTGAAGGGATATGTTAAGTAGAAAAAATAAATAAATGAAAAATAAAGTAGCGAAAGACAGTAATGTATAAATTTAACTTAATTATGTGTGTTGGAAATTAAATAAGTGTAGTATTAAGTTGTTAAAACCTATCTAACTAATTTAAACAATAATATAGTATGTAATGTATCAACCTAATTAATAAACATAATAGTTACATACAATAACATTATCTAAGAATCATGTGAGATCTTATTTTTTTTTCTTCTTTCAAAATTTTTTTTCATCTTCAAATTTCATTTCATTTTTTTCATATTTATCTCACCTTTTTATTTTATTTTCCATTATTTTAACGTAATTAACTAAAATTAATGAAAGTTGGATATGATGATCCATACGTAGGCTTGATCATTGTGAATTCCGATTAACAAACAAATATTTAAATGTTTCAGTTCATGAGAATCGAAGCTATTGACAATTGTTCATGTCGCATACTGAGTTACTTTGATAGTGTTTTCTATTATTTTCACTTGATGCAAGGAAATGTGTCCAATAGTTTTGTCATAAATGAAATTCACACAAAGTTCTGGTGTAAATACGACCATAGTGTCATTTGATTTAGTTCATTTCGTTTTCGCAATCGTCTGTACAAGTTATTTAGTTGAATTGTAAGCAAAGGTTTATCTCCATGTTAAGAATTTCGCGATAGGATTCATTCTTCTGTGACACGTAATTTCGGTTGACGTATTAGAAAAGTGTCAGTGTTGATTGCTATACATCCAAAGGATTTCTAGATAGTGCGTCTGCGACGATATTGTCTGTCCCATAGATGTACTCAATCGTAAAGTTGAATGGTTGAAGGAGAATAGAGTATCTGGTGAGCTTTGGACTTTTATGATTCGCCCGTCGTCGTAGTGATGCTACGGCCCTCTGATCCGTTTGTACTACGAAAGGGGCTCCCAGCAGAAATTTCTCAAGTTTGGTTATCGCCCCCACGACGGACAAAAGGTCGCGGTCAACCCTAGAGCATTTCCCTTCTGGTCGGTTCAGCTTTCGCGACACGTACAAGTTTGGATGGAGGATGTCGTCATGGTATTGGAGCAAAACATGCGCCAATTCCGTAGTTACTCGCATCTGTGCGGAGAATAAACTTTTTGGAAGCATCAACAAGTCTCAAAATAGGTGGGTTTGAAAAGATATTAATAATATTAAGGTATACATTATTACACTCATTAGTCCATGTCACCTTCACTGGCATGTCCTTCCTCAGTAATGAGGACAATACAGCCGTGATGGATGACAGGTTAGGTACGAATCTACTGTAATATTGGACTAGACCTAACAAGCTTCTAACCTGTTTCTTCGTTTGAGGAACGGAAATGTTTAAAATTTTTGAAACTGTACTGGGTAGTGTTCGGATATATCCTGCTCCAATAATGTGACCCAAAAAAGTTATTTCGTGAAACGCTACTTGTAATTTTGTGGGTTTAGCAGTTAAATTGTTATTTCTTAATGTATCCAAAACGTATTCGAGACCCAAAACATGTTCCTCAAAAGATGAACTAAATAAGCATATGTCATCTATGTATGTAATAATGTCTGGTCTACCTGAAAAAATGTGTCGCATCATGCGAACAAAGGTAGCTGGAGCGTTAACAAGCCCAAAAGGCATCACATTCCACTGGTATAGACCTAGCGGAGTTGAAAACGCTGTGTAGTATTTAGCTTTTTCGGTTAGTGGTATCTGCCAATAACCTTTAGTTAAGTCTATCTTAGTGAATATAGTTGCTGTCGATAGACGTGGCAGTAAGTCATCGAGAAGTGGATGTGGTTCGCTATCAACTATCGTTTGTGCATTTAATTTTCTATAGTCGACGCATAGTCTAATGTTATTGTCCTTCTTTCGGACAATAACTAATGGAGAAGAAAATGGGGAATTACTAGTTTCGATAATTCCTAAAGATAACATCTGTTCAAGTTCCTTAGTAGTTTTAGTAAGAAAGTGTAGAGGAACAGAATATGGATGTACCCGAATTGGAGTATCATCATTAAGAGTGATGTCATGATTAATGACTGATGTGCGACCTGGAATGTCGGTTAACACATCTTGATAGGATTGTAGAAGTTCAGCTATCTGTTGATGCTGTTGCGGTGTAACTGACGAGGAGATGGTTACATCCCGCCAAGATTCACTAGGCTGTACTACAGGTACAGGTAATGCTAACTGTACCTCAGGAAAAGATGATTCTTCTTCCTGGATAACAGACAAATTAGAATAGTGACATCTAGGTACGAAAGTGTCATCTAGTTCATGAAAAATAGCTTGTAGATGTTCAGGTCGAGTATGAAATTGCTTGAGCATATTTATGTGAAATATTTTGTGATGTCCCTTAATGTCCAGGACATAATCAACATCAGAAATCTTATTGATAACCTGGTAAGGACCGTTCCACGAGATTAGTAGTTTATTATTGTTATGTGGCAATAACACATAAGCTTGATCTCCTGGAAATAATTGACGTAATCGTCTATTACTGTTTTGGAAAGTTCTAGCTTTCTCTTTCGCAGCCTCAGATGAAGCTGTTGCCATTTTACAGGCATCAATAATGTTATTCCGGAGATTAATTACATACTCATAGGATGACTGGGTATCCTGAGTCATCTCGGAGTCAATCAATAAGTCTTTTATTAGTCCCATAGGACCTCTTGGTGGAGCGCCAAAGACTAGTTTGAAATGGAGAGAAGCCAGTTTGTTTTGTTCATGTGGCACCTCTCGATAAGCGAATAACACAGCTGGTAGAACTCTGTCCCAGTCGTGTGGATGGTTAACTGTAACTTTATGTAACATTTGTTTGAGTGTGCGGTTAAGTCTTTCTACAGCACCATTACTCATTGGGTGATAAATGCTGCTGAGATTTCTATCTATTTGCCAAGTCTTCATTACCTCTGTCATAGTCTCAGATATAAATTGAGAACCATGATCTGACAAAAGTTTTCTAGGAAAACCTACTCTAGAAAAGATAAGGTGTAGTGCATCAGCTACATCTGTGGTGTTGGTTGTTTTTAATGGGATGGCTTCTGGCCATCGTGTGCATAAATCGATGCAAGTGAGAATAAATCTATGTCCTCTGGCTGATGGTAAAAGTGGGCCAATGATATCAATGGCCATTTTGTCGAAAGGTCTCACAGATATGTCACAAGCCTGAATAGGCGCCGTGTGAAAGGCTCCCCGTGCTTTCACTTCTTGGCATATCGTACAGGAGCGTACGTACTGTGAAATATCTCGTGATACTCCCGGCCAAAAAAAAAGACGATAATACTCGCGAACGTGTACGAGTATAACCCATGTGACCTGCACACTTAGAATCATGTGCGTGTTTGAAGTATGTACCGTCTAAAAGCAAAAGGTACCATGACTTGTTGTCTTATCTGAGTTTTATCCATAAAACATCTTAATAAAATGTCATTTTTAATGCTAAACCAATGACTATTATTTTTGTTCATAGCAAGATTGTCAGCTTTGTTGACCAGTGAAAAAAATTTTGTTAGTGACCTGTCTTCCCTCTGTTTTGCAGCAAAGGATACTCGGTCAATAGCAGAATGAATCTCGATACTTTCATGATCGTCTGTTTCCTTGTATTCAGTGTCCATAGTCTCTAATTTTTTTGTATGTGCTCTGGTTATTGCTGCATTTCCGATGCATAGATTATTTTTTTTCCCATTCAATAATCTCTTCTGGTGTGCAATCTTTACTCCCGTGTATGCATCCCACCATAAGGTCGGCAATTGGGTTTCTTACATGCATGCTTTAACGTTGCCTGTGAAAAAGGGTGTTTCAAGATAGATAATAGCAGTTGGATAACATTCTATGGTTCCACCAAAGGTCATACACCTGACATGTTCTCCAGTTGCACAATTCGGATGAACAAGTGTCTGACGGATTCCGATCGTGGTCGATCCCGAATCTCTTAAGACTGAGACGATGGATCCATTAACTTTTCCTCTGTTGAAGATCAGCGAGCCTGTTCCATCATTGACTGCTAGACTGACTTCTGGTAGAATGTGTCCGCAGTTCAGAACTGTCTCTTTTGCTTTCTGAAATATAAGATTACATGTTGGGCAACTATTTGCCACGTTATAATTCATTGCAAAACAAGTAGATGAAGACTGTATTTTGTTATCAGTAGGTGAACTCTCAACACCAGGGGTTGTAGCAGTAGTAACGGCTGCCCCTGTATTATGGATATAATTTGTCGATCTATGAGAATGAGAACGATGACGAGAATAATTAGATGAATTATCCCGTTGTCCTCTATTGTAACTGTTATCTCGATGTCTCGAGTTATAATTATCGCTATTGTTCCACTTGTTACCATTATTATAATTATATGAACGATTATAACTTGAGTTACGTGGATTACTGTTGTATCTTGACTGAGGTGAATAATTTCTGGTTTGTTGTCTTCCTCTATTAAAGTTATTGTTAAAGTTATTCTGTCCCTTATGAAAATTAATGTCATAGTTTCCTTTGAACCTACCTCTGTCCACACTGTGTGTTCTAGGTTTGTTATGATTATGATATGCCATATTGGAGGCTACAGGAAGTGGTTCTCTTGTCAACGAGCCAGAAATATTAGCATTCGGATGAGCTGTGCAGTAATTTAAAGAAATTTTTTCTAACTCATCAATAGATTCTGGTTTTCTTTCTGCAGATAAGCAAAGAATGGTGGGCTGACAGAAGATAATACTTTATCCCTCAATAACAAATCGACTAACTTGTCGTAAGATTTGTTGACACCTGCCAGTTCAGCCCATCTGTTAAAAGTATTGCGTATGTTAGCAATAAAACCTGTGAAATCTTTATTGTTATCTGGCAACAAACTTTTAAAACGTAATCTACATGACTCTTCGTTCAAGTGGAAACGGCGTAATAACAACGTCTTAATGGCCTCATAGTCTGTGGATAATGTTGGATCTATATTTTGTGCTGCACTTGCAGGTTCGCCATCCAGAAATTCCTTAAGTTTAAGTGCCCATGCAGTTTTGTCAAGGTTATTGACTTTACATATATCCTCAAAGCGCGCCAGCCACGATGAAAGGTCATCCATGTGTAACTTGAATGGTGGTAGTTTAAAGTAATAATTGCCCTTAAGTCGGGTGGATGAAGATCCAGATTGAGCATTATCATTTTGGCTTGATGCAGCACTCTGCGAATTAGGTTTTGCTGTTTCCAATTTAAGCCTTCGCAATTCCATTTCTTTCTTCAATATGAGTTCTTGTCGTTTCAATTTATTCTCTTCTTCAATCCGTAGGATTTCATCTCTTGCCACCTTTCTTTCTTCTTCTTGTCTTAATTCAGCTTTCTTTTCAGCCTCCTTTCTTTCAAGTTCTTCCATCTCTGCCTTATATCTTGACAGTTGTTGTTCAGCAAATTCAAGGAGTGCCTCTCCCTTTTTATTACAATCTTTTCCAATTTTAATGAAATGGTCCAAGGTAAGCATTCTTGGAGTTTAATTATTTAAGTATTTAATTACTTATGTCTTGTAATCGACAATGTAATCTATGTCGATAATAATATTACTGTATTGCTATGTATAAGTTCCACAAACTATAATATTTTGTAGAAATATTATATATATACTCACTGAATATCTATCATAAATAGTTATGATAGTTAATTATATAAGCTGCTGAAATTATATCAAGCGCTTAATATTAATAATTATGTGTATTATCCCCAAATAATTAGTCTTAATTGTCACTAAGTTCACAATATAGTACTGAGAAAGTGTACTAAGTTATATTAGATATGTATTAATATGTTATAAAGTTTTAATAATTAATCATTATAATTTATGCCTTAATCATGAGGCATAAAGTGCATTGCCCATTTCTAGGACCACTACTGCAAATATGTGCAAAGTCCCTAATTCCTCATCAAAGCTTATAAAAATTTCATCATATTCATCTACACTATAATTAATGAAGAAATTATAGCATTAATATTAAATTAATAAAATATGTAATGAATACAAACAATACAAATGGGTTAACCAAGGATTACAGAACAGGAGCACAATACAAAAGTGACATTTTCACAAAAATAAATGCTATTATAAAAACCAAGTGTACTAACCGGAAATGTAGAAGGTTGAAGGTTAACTGAGGAAACGAACATATTTTGTACTATGAAAGATGACGTCACAGGACTCATTTGACGTTAATACAATACATTTAATTAAAATAAAAGATAGCTAGATCAGAATAACAAGATAGCTTACGAACATAGGACTGCAAATGAATAAAATCCAAGAACCAAATACACATGAAAACAACAGTTAAAACATGACTATACACCTAACATGCAAAGTGAATTAATGCAAGACCGAACCCGAACGATCACCGATAACGATAATTCGACGCTTTCTTCGCGAGGTGCTATTAATTCACAGCCTTAGGAACATTCAAAATGAATATCGGCATCCTGAGAGCCATTTTTATTCATTATGAACCGCCGCCCATCCATACCCGCAAATAACGGACAACATCAACGGACAAAAAGAAACAGATAGAACATCGATAAACAATTAATAGAGAGGACATGCCTGCAAAATGGTATGGACTCGTTAGTGTGTTAATGAATGACAATCGTCCTAGGTCTAAAACTTATATCTTTTGAAGGCTCCGGCGATGGCAAATTCGTCAACGGACTAGACTAGTGCCTAGTACTGTTTGCTCATGATTGGCTGATCACAGTATTCTCTTGTCTGGTCTTCTTGATTAAGCAAATATTAATCAAAACTGGAATGAGTTGACGGTTGTTCCTTTCGAAGCGCGGCATCTACGCACGATGTAGTGACGTCAGAGTTGCATTGCGTAGTCATGTGTTCAACGTAGTGTTATGCAGATCATGTGACTTGCTTGTAATGGTAAACAGTTGGCAACACATGTAAACAAGAAAATCTTTTTTTTTTTTTTTTTCGTCCCCGCGATGGCCAACCACTGTTACCGTTGGCTTCTCACTGTTGCCGTTAACACTGTTAATGGGGCTGGTTTATACTGGCTCTTCTATTTACGTTTACATATAATTATCCATTGTCTTTTCTCAGTAAATTATGAGATCGTGCTCTTGATGGTGAAGTACGCGAAGGTGGGATATAATATTGACAACTTCATCATACAGTCAAATTCTGACGTTATAGATTTGATAAGTCCTTTCTCGAGTCCACAAACATTTATTATATCGATTCCATACAAGAACAGTTTACACATGGTCATCATGAAGAATTATAAATAATAAGTTGCAGTTCATACTTCAAATATTATTCCTTTACAAATCAGTCCTTTGTCTCCTAGCTTGAAAACATAGTAGTCAGAACCGCATAACTGTATGCACGCGTGGTTGGAAAATCCAATACACCGACAGTGAGATTATGTTGAGCGTCTGGCATTAGAATAACTAAGGCGGACTATATATTCACGTTGACAAGGTTTAGTCAATTACTAACCTGTACCTTCATCTTTCTTCGTTATCACATTGGACTGACCCATGTCCATTATTTAATGTACTATAATTGTGCGGCAATATAAGCCCGGCAATAAAACATTCCAAGGACACGTCTTATCGGTTCGACGGTCGTCTAGAAAAGGGTCTCGTCTCTTGGTCACCGTGCGTGACAACTAACGCTGATGAAACGTATTCACATTCAATTTTCATTAAAAGATATTGAATGGTTCAAGCTTACCACAATTCATACGAATAACACAGATACGTTGATTAGCAATGAATTCTGGCACAAACTGGCACAAATTCCCATCTGCTTATCTTCCAGGCTTTTATTTAGCAAAATATATGCTGGCTTCAACGCACTGATGCTTTATCAAGCTATTTTAACAAGTGGTTTCGAACTAACGCTCCCAAGTGTGTATATCAGCGAGTCTGACCAATGAGCCCCGTTTCGACAAGTGTTTGAAAAAATGTTACCTTTCCCCGTTTCCCCTAACAACCAAGATAGTATTTATAGCCCGACCAATCGTGGTTAGGCTTTCATTTGTTGCGCTCCAATCAATTTGGAGTTTACATGGTAGGCTATTTCTGTAACGTAAATTTTTTTCCAACACGTTAAAAAAAAATCTTATGAGCAGAAATGATTTTATGCTGTCAGGCACCCCCAATATTTTATTTTGGGTATAATTTATTAATTCCTGGACTATTTGCGTAACGTTTTACATATTATTTGTCAGCAAGCCCTAAGGAACCCAAAAATACAAATTTAAAGGAGCTACGTGGCTGCATTCAAAATATGCAATTTCTTCTACCTCCTGTTTCGAAGATGTGCTGTCTGGGTACTGTTATGTTCTCAACCGTAAACCCATCTAATGTTATCTTTTCTAATAAGAGTTTTTTATGATTTATAAACCTAACTCTGGGAAAGGGTAGTGTATTTTATCACTGTCCGTCTGAAAAAAAATTAGTGCATGTAGACTTACACGCGTGATCCATGCGTTCCTGATTTTCAGCCCTCCCCTCTCTCTTTATCCCTTTGTCCATCTGTTCGTTCGTTTTGGTAACGCAGTATAATTAATGTTAGGATTAATTTAGGTCATTACGCAGTACGTCTCAATGTTTTTCTTAGAAATGCAGCACACGTTTCATTGAAGAAGGCGGGTAATAATACAGTAAGCTTTTATATCAACGTGAAAGCGTTACAATTTGCAGACGAAGCAGAAAACAAGGGGGATTTCGAGTACATTCTTTGTGACAGCACTGTTATTTTACCATTGCTCTTCTCTTTATTAATTTTATTTGTAGGCTTCATATTTACCTAATAATTTATATATGTGGATTAGAATATTTCATGACACCTCCCCTCTTAAAACAGACATTATATGTCAGTCCTTTATTCTATATACACATAGAGAAATTTATTATTATTTCTGGGGTTTACGGTGATTCTCATCACACGGATGGCGGCTTAAAAAATCCGCTCCCAAATTGGTTTTTCCAGATATATACTCAATGCTAAAATTATATGGAGCCAGAAGCAAAGACCATCGGAGTAACCTAGAGTTCTCATGCTTAGCCTGTGCTAAAAACGATAAAGGTTTGTGATCTGTTTGCAACTTAAATGCCTTCCCATATAGATAAATATTGAATTTCTTTATTGCCCATATTACTGCAAGACATTCTTTTTCGCTAGTTGAGTAGTTGATTTCAGCTTTATTCAACTTTCTGCTAGCATATGCCACTGGGCTTAATTCCCCATCCAATGCATCTGATTTCTGTAGTAGAGTTGCACCTAGCCCAATATTACTTGCATCCGTCCTTACTATGAATTCTTGACTTAAGTCAGGTAATTTCAAAATGGGTTTACTTGTGAGCTTTTCCTTCAATTCTTGGTAAGTCATTTCACATTGTGGAGTCCATGTAATGCGATCTGGATGTCCTTTACGTGTCAATTCAGTTAACGGTGCACATATGGAATTAAAGTTTTTGATATACTTCTGGTAGAAACCACATAATGAGACAAAGGATCTCACGTCCTTCTTGGTTTGTGGTCTCGGGGCTTTCTGTAGTTTCTCTAAATTCTTTGGGTCAGGGGTCATGTTTCCCTGATAAACTGTGTGTCCCAAAAATTCCAATTCTTTACATCCAACGCAACATTTGGTTGGTCGGGCTGTTAAATTTGCCTCCCTAAGTCGATTAAACAGCATGTTCAGAGAGTCAATGTGTTCCTCAAATGTTTCTGTTGCTATAAGGATATCATCCATAAAATTTGTTATACAGGGATTATTCAGAGGATCCAATAATTTTCTCATCATTCTAGAGAAGACACTAGGCGCATTCTTCAATCCAAATGGCAATCTATTAAACTCATAGTGTCCTTCTGAGGTACTAAAAAGCTAGGTATGGTCTAACCTCAGGCTTTACTGGAATCTGATAGTATCCTTTACTCAGATCCACTTTTGAGAAATATTTAGCTTTATTTAGTCTGGCAAACAGCTGATTTGTATCCGGCAATGGATCCACCTGTCCTTCTGTAATAGCATTCAGTCTCCTGTAATCTATACAGAGTCTATGTTCTCCAGAGGGCTTCCTTAAGAGTACAACACCGGAACTATACGAAGACTCACTGTGCGAAATAATTCCTTCCTTCAACAGATAGTCTATCTCTTCCTTCAAAGCTTTTTCCTTAGCAAACGGAATCGAATATGGTTTCATACAGACAGGTGTGGAGTCTATGAGTTTCATATCATATTCCAATAGGTTTGTATGCCCTGGTCGGTCTGTTAACACCTCTGCATGATTATTTAGAACCTGTTGCACTCTCTCTTTCTGAGTTTTCGTTAAATGTGTACTGATTTTCACCTGTGCTGCTGTCTCACAGGGGTGTAATGGATATTCAAATGATGAAAGTGGTTCCTTTTTCATCTCCATGGCGATGGACAAGGTCAACAAGTGTGTCTCTTCCTGATGTTCTCTTTCCAAATATTTCTTCAGGAGATTCACATGATAGATTTTTTCTTTCCCCTTCTTATCTATCTTATAATTTGTTCTAGACACCTTCTCTAGAACTGTATATGGACCCTGCCATCCAATTTGTAACTTATTCTGACTCCCGGGCAAAAGAAGCAGTACTTTCTCTCCCACAGCCAAATTTCTGTCTTTCGCCTTCCTGTTATAATAGGCAGCATGTTTCTTCCTGGCTTGTTTCAAATTTTCATTGGCAAGTTTCCAGCCAGTTTTTAACCGAGTGGTCAGCTCATTCACATATTGGTATGAAGATGTAATGTTTTCCTCTGCCTTTTCATCAGTCCACGTTCTTAACAAAGCTACATATGGACCTTTAATTGTGTGGACCTATTTGTCCATGCACCGGTATGGTCTCTTCCACTCGAAGCTTTATAGTGATGATTTTTCCTCCCAGAATTATCATTCACAAAACGACCGCTACCAATTTTTCTTTTGGGGCTTTCTCCCCTCTTAAAATTCTTGATGAGAGATTTCCTCTCTACATCCTCTTCCTCCAGTTTGTTTAAGTCCGATTGAGGGATTGTCGGCTTATCCTGGGGTAAGACATCTTTTGCACTCTCCGCATAGTGGCCATTGTAAAACAGTTAAGTGAAGCTTGTCCGTGAAAAGGGGCTTCCCATTCCATTTGGTCCACTTTATCAAATCTATTTTTCCTTTTATTGTTAGGCCTGATTTTGCCCCATGGCGTGTCCAGGTCCTGATCCATGTTCCCACTTGTGGGTGTTCCCTCATGTGCTATGCTACACCTTTCTACAAAATTCTCAATGTCCCATCTTGCTTTGGGCCAATAATAATTGTGAGCCACCTTTTGAATGATGGTACCTATCTTCTCATGGTCCCCATCTGGTTTCACATGTAGGCTCCTTATTAAGTCTGCCCTATATCTTTTTGGAAGAACCAGCTGTCCGTGACCATTGGATCTAGCTCCAGTCTTCCTATACATCAACTTGTTTTTCATGTAAAAATCTCCCTTGCCTGGAGTTGTATGACAAGTTTGACAATTTTCTGAAACAAGGCTTGAGTGTTTTATCCCCAGCCTGTGCCTTCCTCATCTCTTCTGGAGTGGTATCTAACATAATATCCTCCTCCTGTCTTGAGGTCGACCTGACCTGAAGGTTTGCCATATACACAGGTTTCCTTCTGCAACGGTCAGTGTCATGATTGTCCATCTGACAATTCTTACACCACCTTTTTCCTTGGTTGAAAGATTTTCTTTCATCATATTTCCTTTCATCGAATTGTGGGAATTTATTTTTATTGTCATACCGTGGCCTATCAAATTGGTGCTTACCTTTATTTTGATCCCTAGGATCAAATTTATTAAAGTTCTGTGGTGCCCTAAAGTTATCCACCTGTTTCTTTTTATTACCTGTTACCTCTGCTTGAGCTGCTTGATACCTTTCAGCAACATTTAGCAACTCACCCAGCCTCTCTGCACCTTGTTCCATGAGAAACTTTCTCAGGTCTGGAGCCATGGACTCTCTTAGTTGCTCTATAAGGACCATTTCCTTAAGATCTTGGGTTTTCCCCAGAGAAGTCCATTTCTCCAAGTATGTCTCTATTCGTGCAGAGAACTGGTGATAGGTTTCACCTGACAGTAGTTTAGCATTCCTAAATTTTTTCCTGTAAAACTCTGCATTCTTTTCATACCTTAACAAAAGAGCCTGCTTTAGCATGTCATAATTTTCCTGATCACCTCTGCTCATTTTTGCAAAAAACTTCATAAGCTGCCCCACGAAGTCCCTGAGATAACTTTAAGCTCCACCTTTCTCTCTCTAACCCATACGTGGTAGCTAATAGTTCGTACCTATTTATATAGCTCTCAATATCATCGTCTTTCTCAACAAAATGATCTAAATGAAAATTCATAGCTGAGGTTGAGGCTCCTTGAGTAACCGTAGCATCAGAGGCAAAGGGACTGGCACCATTTTCAGGAGCATGGCCTTGAAACTCAAACTCCCTTAGTCGTAACTCATGTTCCCTTTGTAATCTCTTCTCCTCCTTTTCTGCTTCCCTTTCTGCAGCTAATCTCTTCTCTTCCCTTTCTGCAGCTAATTTCTTCTCTTCCCTTTCTGCAGCTAATTTCTTCTCTTCCCTTTCTGCAGCCAATTTCTTCTCTTCCCTTTCTGCAGCCTGTCTTCTTTCCTCGGCTTCCAATGCTTTAGCCTCTTTGTCAGCCTC
This sequence comes from Oreohelix idahoensis, assembly GCA_024509875.1. Lineage (NCBI taxonomy): Eukaryota > Metazoa > Mollusca > Gastropoda > Stylommatophora > Oreohelicidae > Oreohelix > Oreohelix idahoensis. The sequence continues at coordinate 190,715 of JAMPIV010007752.1, forward strand.
AATCTGTAACTTCTTAATTTCCCTTTCAGCCTCTAACCTTCTTTCGGCTTCTTTTTCTAATCTTCTTTCTTCGCGTTCAATAAATTTGTCACATTCCGTCGTGACATAGGCAACCATAACTTGCCCATCTAATCCTAACTCTTTTGCAGTCTGAACCGCAGCAGATCGAAATTTGGCCAGGTCCGCCATTGTCTATCATGTAAATTTATACAATGTCTAACCAACAATTCAATCTCTAATGGACAACACAGGCACCGTGAGCTCAACCTTATTTAATTCCACCCAAGGATACCTTTTAATTCTTATATTCCCTGAAGTGAATTACCCCCAATATTTTTAATAGGGAAAGATTCAAAATCCCAAGAGCGAGACCCCAATATATGTGGTGAAGTGGGATGTTATAAATACTTATAGGGAACTTAGTGTACTGACTGAGATCAGCTGTGAAGGTATCTATATCTATTAAGAGGAGTGTATTATAGATAACCTTACTTGCTACCACATATCTATATATCTCAGTCAGAATTATTCTGGAATAGTGTGATGCTACGTTATGTGTCTAGGGTATGTGTATGATGAAGTGTAAGTCACAACAACAGACAGATAAACAATTTAATTTAATCCACTACTCTTGACAACACTGTGACACTCACATACATATAACACTCTACAAAGATATCTTAAAAGAGTCACTGATAAACTTTCAAATAACAATATGTATTCATTACTGGCATGAATGAATATGTGTCCTGATTCAACTACAAGGGAACCAGGAATCACAATCAATTTAAATTACAAGTTATGTACAGAATGTATTTAATATGAATATTGTAGTGACATATATTATTACAAATGTTCTATGTGTGTCAGTTGTAGTAGTAGTAAAATGAGGTAATACTGGTTTTGTTTTGTTCAAGCTCTGTTGGTATTTGTCATCATGACTTCAATAGTTTGTCTTTAGGGACTAGTATTGGAGATGTTCACAGTTCCTGATTTTAAGACAAGTAAATTCCCCTCTTAATGTTAATTTTACAAAGTCAGTTCAAGATGAGGGGACATAATGTTGAGCTCAGCTGGCCAAGTTAGCTTATCTGGCGTGATGGCGGCAGGAAAGGACTCCTCTGCTCGAATTCTCCTCTGGGCTCTGGAGACACCTCACTGATAGCTAAAAGGACCAAGGAGTATGCTGTCCGACACTGGATTCAGCAAAGCTCTGACCAGGTGCTGCTCAGTACCATCAAGACCACTGTCCCTGAAATCAAGAAGGATGTACCTTCTACTTCATAACTAACTTAAACTCTCTTGTTACATTGATCACAACACAGCACAAACATTGAGTTCAGAGCATTAGGCCAACTGTCAGCTTCATTTGAAATACTTTATTCCAGTATTACCCTTCTTAATGGTTACTACGCCTCTGCACTTCCAGCATTATTTCTTTCTAGTCAATCATCCAGGTGTCAGTGTACTGTTTGGCCATTCCATGCCGTTTTACTTCTCTCCGACACCCTCTGTTCAGGCTGGAGCATTACAGGCTTTACCTCACGTTGGCCACTGAACTACACATATATATACAGGCATAAATCAACAATTCACATTCAATTTTCATTAAAAGATATTGAATGGTTCAAGCTTACCACAATTCATACGAATAAACACAGATACGTTGATTAGCAATGAATTCTGGCACAAACTGGCACAAATTCCCATCTGCTTATCTTCCAGGCTTTTATTTAGCAAAATATATGCTGGCTTCAACGCACTGATGCTTTATCAAGCTATTTTAAACAAGTGGTTTCGAACTAACGCTCCCAAGTGTGTATATCAGCGAGTCTGACCAATGAGCCCCGTTTCGACAAGTGTTTGAAAAAATGTTACCTTTCCCCGTTTCCCCTAACAACCAAGATAGTATTTATAGCCCGACCAATCGTGGTTAGGCTTTCATTTGTTGCGCTCCAATCAATTTGGAGTTTACATGGTAGGCTATTTCTGTAACGTAAATTTTTTTCAAACACGTTAAAAAAAAATCTTATGAGCAGAAATGATTTTATGCTGTCAGGCACCCCCAATATTTTATTTTGGGTATAATTTATTAATTCCTGGACTATTTGCGTAACGTTTTACATATTATTTGTCAGCAAGCCCTAAGGAACCCAAAAATACAAATTTAAAGGAGCTACGTGGCTGCATTCAAAATATGCAATTTCTTCTACCTCCTGTTTCGAAGATGTGCTGTCTGGGTACTGTTATGTTCTCAACCGTAAACCCATCTAATGTTATCTTTTCTAATAAGAGTTTTTTTTATGATTTATAAACCTAACTCTGGGAAAGGGTAGTGTATTTTATCACTGTCCGTCTGAAAAAAAATTAGTGCATGTAGACTTACACGCGTGATGCATGCGTTCCTGATTTTCAGCCCTCCCCTCTCTCTTTATCCTTTTGTCCATCTGTTCGTTCGTTTTGGTAACGCAGTATAATTAATGTTAGGATTAATTTAGGTCATTACGCAGTACGTCTCAATGTTTTTCTTAGAAATGCAGCACACGTTTCATTGAAGAAGGCGGGTAATAATACAGTAAGCTTTTATATCAACGTGAAAGCGTTACAATTTGCAGACGAAGCAGAAAACAAGGGGGATTTCGAGTACATTCTTTGTGACAGCACTGTTTTATGTGGATTAGAATATTTCATGACAACCATATGCTATTCCGTTCACTGCTGTAGGTTGGGCAGGATTGCAGCAGGTGTTCGGCTGTCATCGGGTTGGTGCCGCAGGTGCAGAGAGAGATCTATTGTACCAATTTTTTACTTGCGGTATAGATGGTATCTCTACACCTCACGGTAGAAGGGGAACGACTAAGTAAGTAAGGTATAGATGGTATCTCAAGCATTTGTGTCCAGTGCGTAGCCGAAAAATGATGACCTGTTTTATCATAGTTAGCTGATGATATGCATCATTTTTGTAAATGGCCTGGGTGCTCTCTTTCCCCTTTGGACTTGAATGTAGCTTTTTATTGTAGTCTTTGCCATTGCGTAAGTTGTCTCTTTTTCATTTTGTTGTAAGGCACCTCCTTCCTTGGCAAGTTTGTCTGCCTCATCATTTCTTTGTATGTTGCAATGTGTTCTGTGCACTTGTTGAAGCATTTGGCCAGTCTTTCAAGAGAGTTTATCAGATCTTACAATCCTTTAGCACGGTGTCTCTTCAGGGCTGTTATTACTCAGAGGGCATCTGTAAAGATTACTATTCGTTTTTCTGCATGTGCTTTGCATTCAATAAGGGTTTCTGCTGCTTGTTTCAGGGCTTCTGCTTCACCATTCAAGTTATTGCAGTATGTGCCAGTGGCGATTGCCACAGAGTGGATTCTATTCTTTAATTTGATGAGGATGCCAGCACCCCCGTTTTTCAACTGCGTTTTTTGCTGAACCATCAGTATATGTGTGTGTGTGTCTACAACCATCAGTATATGTGTGTGTGTGTGTGTCTACAACCATCAGTATATGTGTGTGTGTGTGTCTACAACCATCAGTATATGTGTGTGTGTGTGTCTACAACCATCAGTATGTGTGTGTGTGTGTGTGTGTGTGTGTGTCTACAACCATCAGTATATGTGTGTGTGTGTGTGTCTACAACCATCAGTATATGTGTGTGTGTGTGTCTACAACCATCAGTATATGTGTGTGTGTGTGTGTGTGTGTCTACAACCATCAGTATATGTGTGTGTGTGTGTGTACAACCATCAGTATATGTGTGTGTGTGTGTGTGTGTGTGTGTGTCTACAACCATCAGTATATGTGTGTGTGTGTGTGTGTCTACAACCATCAGTATATGTGTGTGTGTGTGTGTGTGTCTACAACCATCAGTATATGTGTGTGTGTGTGTGTCTACAACCATCAGTATATGTGTGTGTGTGTGTCTACAACCATCAGTATATGTGTGTGTGTCTACAACCATCAGTGTGTGTGTGTGTGTGTGTGTGTGTGTGCGCGTGCGCGCGTGCGTGCGTGCGTGCGTGCGTGCGTGCGTGTGTGTGTGTGTGTGTGTGTGTGTGTGTGTGTGTGTGTGTGTGTGTGTGTGTGTGTGTGTGTGTGTGTGTGTGTGTGTGTGTGTGTGTGTCTACAACCATCAGTATATGCATGTGTCCAAAGCTTTGCTGGAAATCTTTGGTCAATATACTTGGTTGCTATACACTTTCTTTGTGTTTCTGTCTGTGTTCCCTTACTTTCAATGCCTGGAATATCAGATTTTAGCCCAGGAAAGCATCTTATTTTCCACAGTGGGATAGTTGTGCTTGTTGGTATTTTCTTTGTGACTGAGCTTGCTAGCATGGTATTTTTGCTCATTTTTGTCTTTCGCTTGGGCCACAAAGTTAGTTCGTTTGAGCCTCTCTTCCTAGTCTATTCATTCTGTGGAACATGGGGTGTCCTTCGAGTCTCTTAAATTTTTCAGCTTGTTGTAAGACTCAGCTGTCACGTCTGTCCTCAATTGACTGTAGCCCTGTAACCTGTAATGTTTTCCGTATGGTTGATTTTGGTGGATTTTAGGGCCCCTGTTAAAATACGCGCTGCTTGGTTGGAGTCTGTTAATCTGTCAAAATTTGACTTTGCTGCCGTCGACCAGGCTGTGATGCCATATTCCGTAACAGGCCTGACTCTGCCTGTGTACAGCTTTTTGAAGATATTCTCATCAGTACTCCATATGGTACCAGCTAACTTTTTTATGATGGCCATGCGAAGTTTTACACTTAGCTGTGTTTTTGTTATGTCATTTCCATGTCATGCGGCAGTCTAGTGTGATTCCTAAGTTTGTTAGTGTTTCTTCTTCTCGTACTGCCTGCCCATTTAGTTGTGGTTTTGCTTGCTGTAGTTTGTTTGACAAAATAAAAATAGTGTGTGCTGTTTTGTGTTCATTGATTTTGAGCAACCACTTTCTGGACCAACTTTCAAGGGCTAGCAGTGAATCCTGCATGCGCACTCTTGCTGTGGTGATGTATTCGTCTGAAGTCCACATGGCCAGGTCATCAGCATAGAGGGAATTCTGGACATTCTTGTAGATGTTTTCTGTGATGTCATTTATACGAGTATATGTAAGGAAGAGTGTAGGGGAAAGGACCTCACCTTGTGGGACTCTCTGCTCCATTGTAGTCTTTTTGCTAAACTGTCCATGCACCTGCAATCTTGCTGTTTTGTCTGTTAGCCACATTCATTTGTACATTCTTTCAATCAATCAATCAATCAATCAATCAATCAATCAATCAATACCCTTTAGCTCCCCAAGAAGCATAGGCCTTCAACAAACACATGCCAAGTCCTCCTGTCCTGTGCCATCCGCTCAAGTTCTTTCCACGTTTTCTCATCATTTTCACCTCTGTATCCAGTTCTCTTCTTCGTGTGTTTTTTGCTCTACTTCTGCCTCTCTTCCCTTATACATTCTTCTACTGACTCCATATTTAAGCATTTTAACTCTAAGCTTTTCTTTCCAAACTTTATCAAATGTCTACCTAAACTGCTTGGAAAGCATCTTCGATTTCCTGTGCAATGTAGGTGACTTGGTCCTCTGTATACCTGTGTTGCCTGGGCCTGCTTGTTGGTACAGTAGAATTTGTTTTCCTTCGAGGTGCCAACTTAATCTGGTATTGATCATTTTCTCCATAAGCCTTCCCGTGCAGTTTAGAAGGCTGATGGGCCTATAGCTGTTGGGGTCCATTCGGTCTTTATCCTTTTTGAGAACTGTAACTTGTATTGCTTCTTTCCAGGTCTGTGACACAATTCCGCGCTTCCAGCTATAGCTCATAAGGTTGAGGAGGGTTTTCTTGGCAATAGGCCCTTCCGATTTAAGCATGTCATTTGTTACCCCATCTTTTCCAATTGACTTTCTTTGCTTAAGGGATACAATGGCTGCCTCGAGCTCTCTCATAGCGAGGTTTGCTGTCATGTGCTCTTCTGGAACAGTTGTTTTATTTTTGTAAAGTTCTTGTTCTTTGATTTCTTGTTTTCTTTCAAGTGAAACATTTATCTGGCTCTCCTGTGAGAATTTATGGCTATGTGAGTATTTTCTCATTTTGCTGTTGAGCTATTTCCATATTTTTGCATTCCTCATTATTTAAGGCTTTGTCGAGCCTTCAAAATTTTCTGCCATCTTTGTCGAGGTTAAGGCTTTTCTGTTGTTTTGATCCAGCTATTTTTGGTTGAACAATTTAATGTTTTCCTGTACTTTGCAGATAGCTTTGTAGACGATGTTTGCCTCAATTGTTTTATCCTTTCCTGCTATATATCTGGCTTCTGTTACCTGTTCTTCTAGTTATTTGAGCTCTTCTGTCCAGTACGGCTTATAATCTTGTCTTGCCCCTCGTGGTATTGATTCTAGGACAGCTTTCAGAATTGCTATCTTACATCCGTCAGCTATTCCTCAAATTCTATTGTTTTTGGCGTTTATCTGACCACAGCATTCATCTGTCAGTGCTGAGAACTTGTTCCAGTTGGCATTTTTGTAGTTTCAGCGGGGTAATGGCTTATGGTTAGTGGAATGTATGTTCCATATTAATCGTTAGCTTTATCAGTTTGTGATCACTGCCTGCCAATTTGGTTGAGCTCAATGCGTTCGATGGTTTTAATTTGAACTTCCCTTATTCCAACCACCAAGTGCTCACTTAGCGAAATTGTGTTTCCCTCTCTCCCTCTCCCTCCCTCCCTCCCTCCCTCCCTCCCTCCCTCCCTCCCCCCTCTCTCTCTCTCTGTTTCGGTTTCTCTCTGTTTCTGTCACTCTCTCTCTTTTTTCTCTCTCTCTATGTGTTCCTCTCTGTCTGTCTGTCTATGTCTGTCTCTGACTGTATCCGTCTCTCTCTCTCTGTGTCTCACTGTCTCTACATGTCTCTCTCCGTCTCTCTCCTTCACTCCCTCCCTCTCCCTCCCTCTCTATATCATTGTTACTCCTTACAGAGCACTGGACCACCACTGCAACTGGCTCTCCCTGCAGGAAACACTGTGATCTTGAAACATTGGGTGTCTGTAGCCCTCAGTTGTACATGACGTGGTTGTCAGCCACACTCACCACCTTATAATAGTCGCCATTCACGACAATGCCTGAGAGAGCAGTAGTGATCTTCTTTATTTGTCTTGTCAGAACTTCCCAGAAACTGCACGGGGACATTTTGGTTGTTGTTGTAGTTTATAGCAGTTTGTGACAGGTTATGTACATAGACTTCAAGAATCCGTCCGTTTTTCGCTTTCCACCTTTGTTCCTCATTAGCATGCACGTTTTGGTTACGCAAAATCCTTGCCTTTTCGCTATCTGTCTAACTCATATTTTAGCCACGCTTATTTTTCTTGTTTCACGCGCTGACGAATCTACCTGGATTCGTAACTGTCATTCCTTGAAAGGGGACGAACATAAGGTGTTTGCCTGGAGCTCCCATGAGAACAGAGCTGTCAGTATTACGACAACTGACAGAATACACGGGCCCAAAACACGTGGAAGGTAAAACTGCTTTGTAGTCCTCTACAAGCTCGAGCGAATCCCGTGATGTTGTACATAACAGGGAGACAATAGCAGACCCAAGTAGAACATCCCAACTAAGATGGTTTGGCAATGTCTGCAGAATGGGAGAAGATCGGCTACCACGACAAGCATGGGAAACAAAGAGCCAGGGATCCAGACCCCCAGGACGACCCAGAGTCCGCTGGGAGGACAACATTAGACAATCTTTGAAGGACCGAGGACTAGAATGGAACCAGGCCAGGAGGAAGACAGCCGATTGGATAGTCTGGCGCTCTCTCTTCCTAACCTCTACACCTCACGGTAGAAGGGGAACGACTAAGTAAGTAAGGATAGGATATTGATATTATGGTTAAATGATTATATTTCTTTCAAAATCTAAGCTTGATAAAAAACCAGCGAACTACCGGTCTTATAAGCCATCCAGAGATATTATTGTATTATTGGGTCTTTGATTTTCGACCTGTGCGGTCCACTTTCTTCACTCATGAGAGAGGGAAATTTCGAAACCATAGACATAATATTTAACTGGACCTGAACATTACCAGATTTTAAAATATAAATTGGATCAGCCCGCTGTGGCAATATATATATCAAATTTACCTGACCTATGACAGTAGTTTTTCCACGGGGATTATACTCAGGTGGGATATTTTCAATTGTCTTAAACCATGCTTTTATTGATATGTATATGCTTGATGTTGTGAAGTTCTTTTAAGTGATAATAAACTTAATAAAAACTTAATTTAGCGTGTTGGTCGAACCCCTACCCATATATATTATCCATAGTTTTCACGTCTGTGCGTATTCGTCACGTAATTGTGTATGTATGTGAGGTGTAACTTATATTTGTTATATAAGGAGCGAAAGTTCGTCTGATTACTATATAGTCGTACAGATAGGTTGGAGTAGAGAAACTACTCACTCCAGAGACTGATTTTTCTCTTACACTATCGCCCTTCGTGGAAAAATCTATTTTCTTGCACCTTTATTCTCACACATTTTCCACTATCACCTCTGCTCAGACCGGACCATAAATATCCATAAACCTATATTATAAAATTACGACATAATGGTCGCTCGTCCGTAGGATTTGAGCTACATCTGCAGCAAGCGCCACCTAATGGAGGGCTCGCTCCAGGATTGAGATCTAAGTCTGAGTCTAGATAAATGTCTAAAGTCTGATACTGATTCTGAATTTTCATCTAGACAGAGTGTGTTGTGAGTCTTGTCTTGTGAGTTAAGGAATATTAAATAATTATCCCCTAGACAACGTTCTTAGTTACTGGGTGTTTGACCACACATAATAGGATATATTTTTCTTTCCACAGCATCATAGAGTTACGTACAGCTTGATTTTGATAATAATTTTTGTCGGATATATGATATTTTGTACAAGACCGCTAGTACTCGTGATTGTTTATCAATCACCGGGTTTTCTCTTTGAAGCAGCGGAGTTTGAATTAAGCTAAGGGAGTTCATTCTGACAAATTCGTTAAGTTAATAGCCTCCCCTTACTCTTAACTGACTTCAGGTGTGGACGAGTTTTTGGTGGATTTTATAATAAGGAATTTTTTTTTCTCCTTAATTTTTTTAAAGAAATTTTTTTTTCTCCACCGTAGAAATAGTAGTTTTTCCAGTTGTTAGCCTGATCTACCATTTTATGGTTTAAGTCTGTATTAGGAGGCTAGTTACCAGTTAATAACAGCGATAGATTAGATAACTGATAACAAGGAGGAGGTATCACAGTTAAATAACAGATTTTTTGGGGGTATTTTCTCGTAATTGGTAAAGGATAAGTGTATCTTTGTTCTTCTTCTTCCTCGGGTTAGTGGCATTCAGTTAATTGCCATGGCTGAGCGTGCAAAACTTAAAACCATGCTAAGAGAGGAAGCAAGGGAAGAGGGATTACAAGGAGAAGAAGCGAAAGCGTTTGTCAACGAAGAACTTGACAGATATGACGCGGAAAAGATGGAAGCGCAAGCTAGAGCGGATAGGAAGGAAGCAGAAGATAGGCAGATAGAGAAAGAGCGAGAAGAGCGTCAATTGGAGCACACGAAAATTGAGGTAGAGATGAAAGCTCGCAGGGCAAACGAACGAGAAAAGGAGAGACAGCATGAGGAAAGAGAAAAGGAGAGACAGCATGAGGAAAGAGAGAAGGAGAGACAGCATGAATTGGCGCTTAAGGTTCTAGAGGTCCAAAGTCGTGGTGCTGCCTCTACTTCCAGCAATGGAGAGCCATCTTCACCTCATTCATCTTTAACTGATCAATCCAGTACTCGCAGCTATGTCTTTCACCCTGGAACCCTTCCCAAGCCCCAATGAGAAAATTGACTCCTATCTGGAAAAAATCGAGAGAATGGCAAATCTGTATGGTTTGGAAAATTCGCGATGGTGCTTGAAGCTTTCTCAGGCTTTGAAAGGTAATGCGTATGATGTTTACGTAAAACTGGGAAGTAGCCATCAAGACAACTACGACATGCTAAAGAAGGCTTTACTGGAGCGGTTCGAAATGAACGCCCGCAAATTTTTGCAACTGTCCAGAAACAGCAGAAAGGAAGGCACCGAGACATTTCATCAGTTATCTTCACGCCTGAAGGGATATTTGACAAAGTGCATGGAGCTGTCAGAGCTTCCTCTCACCTATCAAGGTCTGGAGGAATTTGTTCTTACCGAACAAATAAAAACCACTTTGTCAAACGAAACCCGTAGATTCTGGCGGAACAAGGCGGAGTAAAGTTGGATGACATTCTCAGTAAGTCTGAACGTTACGTAAATGATTTGGCCGAGCTTCCTAGCTCAAAACGCAAACCCACAGAAGAGCCTTCTCGGAAAAATAATCTAGAGCAGTCTTCCCATTCTTCTCACCACCAAAACCACAGAGAAACTGTACCCCAGAATTCCCCTCCGCAAAAATCTAAATACTACAAAACCCGATACCCCAGCAGCACTTCTGATCAGCCCAACCGCCCTACATGGCACCGCAGCTAGAAAGGTCAAGACAAGGGAAAACCTCCCGCGCAAGGGACATCTGATCAGGGCAAGCACACCGGGCCTAATCGCATCGGATGCTTGCAAACAGCCTCGCAAGGAAGAATTAATGTCAGTGATTCTCAACCTGAGGGAGAGAGGCCCTCAACGCGAGGAACTGTTATTTTGAACGGGACTTCAACATCTTGTTTGTTTGATACAGGGTTGTCCTTTGATTGCATTGTCGCAAGACACTTGGTCAAACCCGGTCAAGAGACAGAGGAAACCGTCAAACTATGTGGAGTTTTCAAAGGAGATGCACCCATGATGCTTCCCATCGCACTGGTGGAGATACACTCTGAGTTTGTCAGAGGTGTTATGAAAGCGGCTATTATGGATGATCCGATCTTCCCAGTCATACTTGGTTGTAGATATGTGTTTATTGGGAGACCGAAAGAGCCAATTGTGGCAGCAGTAACCACAAGAGGGCAAACCCAGAAGGAACGGGAGCCTGGGCCTAATATGTTACCCAAGGAACTAAAACAGGCGCAACAAAAGGACCCTATCCTGGATCCCTGCTTTAGATAACAGCCCCTGCGTTTTTTTTTTGAACAGTATAGATTTTTTCACGAAGGGTGATAGTGTAAGAGAAAGATCAGTCTCTGGAGTGAGTCCTAGTTAAGCTATCCTGTAAACAATCCGGTTAGTGAGGAAATAAAAACAGATTAGTATAATGATGGTAACAAGGGAAAATATATTTCTCTCTTTCTGTTCATTCATTCAGTCATTCTGTGGCCACACGCATACTCGCTTACCCAGTCGTTGTGGCAGGCATTCCTTGAAAAAAAAACACTAACAATAACATCACCATGCAGTGTCAGGTTATTTCTAATTCCAGCCCCAGACTAGCCTTGGTGCTTACTGCAAATGTTAAGGTAGTCGCTGAAGTAGGTGCGTTAATTGTTTTTTTTTCTTGGATAAGTCAGGTATCACTGCCGATAGTTGGTTGGAATAAGACGTATTTGTGATGATCACCGTCATAGAAATTTCGAAACCATAGACATAATATTTAACTGGACCTGAACATTACACAAGATCCCGAAAAATGCTAATATATATATTACCGCAAACAGAAATGAATTAATCTCCACGGAATTTCTAATACTACACTTCCACCATGGCTCTTAGAACTTGCGCGCTAGATTATCCAAAATTTTCTGAGACGACTAGATAACTGATTTTAGGAGATTGAGTATTTATACAAGAATAGCGTTGTATCGCTGGGAGATGACGAAAGTCACGCCTTGGGCAATCAGGGGAACTCAGCGGGGTGTTCTTCCGAGATAAGGAATTTCTTCCGTTCGCTCTGTTCGCCGTTGAATCGACAACAAAGGCTTCTAATCTCTTCGATTGTCTCCCTGTTATGTACAACATCACAGGATTCGCTCGAGCTTGTTGTTCTTCTTCTTCTTTGATCCATAACCGCCAACCGTCAAAGCAGTCAGCGGCCATCACGCCTGGTGGCGTCTTGTAGGGCAGCAACAAATTGATTCCACTTAGCTCGGTCGGTGGCCATCCTTCGTACAGTGCCCCAACTGTGGTTCATTCTTTGCATCTCAGCTTCCACAGTTCACCGCCAAGTTATTTTTGGTCGGCCTCTCTTTCGCTTTCCCTCGGGGGTCCATAGCATAGCTGTTCTTGTGATGGTATCAGGGTCCCTTCTGAGGACATGGCCAACCCAGCTCCAGCGTCTCCCAGCTATGATGGTGTGCATGTCCTCCTGGTTACTCCGAATAAGTAGTTCTTAGTTGCTGATGGTGTTTGACCAAAAGATTCGGAGAATTTTCCTTAGGCAGATTGTGTGGAAGGAGGACAGTTTCGACATTTCCTTCTCTGTTACTCTCCAACATTCCGCACCATAGAGAAGCACAGAAAGTACACAGCTCTCATACAGTCTTAATTTGGTGTTTGTGTTGTACTGGGAAGACTTCCAAATGTTGTTGAGAACAGCAAAGGCTGGTCTCGCTTTATTCATTCTGTTGTTAATGTCCTTGCTTGTTCCGCCGTCAGGTGTTACTATGCTTCCTAGGTAAGTAAATGTGTCTGTCTGTTCTAACTTCTGGTTCCTTGCTGTTATTGGCTCAGGATTGCCCACATTTAGTGTCATGACCTCTGTCTTCTTCAAATTGATGTTCAGGCCAACCTGCTGGCCATACTTATTCAGTCTATCGGTTTTGTCTTGAATGTGTTGGTGTGAATGCGCGAGTAGTGCAATGCCATCTGCATATTCCAAATCTTCCAGTGTAGAAAACGTTGTCCATCTAATTCCTCTTGGACTGCCCTCTGTTGTCTGGCGCATCACCCAATCTATGACTGTCAAAAATAATGTTGTTGATAAGGGGCATCCCTGTCGTACTCCTGTTTTCACTTCGAAAGTTACATTACTCGATCCAACACTGCACGTAAAGTTAGAATAGAGGCTTTTTATAATGGAAACAATGCGGCTGGGAATTCCACTCGAGCTTGTGGAGGACTACAAAGCAGTTTTACCTTCCACGTGTTTTGGGCCCGTGTATTCTGTCAGTTGTCGTAATACTGACAGCTCTGCTCTCATGTGAGCTCCAGGCAAACACCTTAGGTTCGTCCCCTTTCAAGGAATGACAGTTACTAATCCAGGTGGACTCTCGTCAGCGCGTGAAACAAGAAAAATAGGCGTGGCTAAAATATGAGTTAGACAGATAGCGAAAAGGCATGGATTTTGCGTAACCAAAACGTGCATGCTAATGAGGAACAAAGGTGGAAAGCGAAAAGCGGACGGATTCATGTAGTCTATTTACATAACCTGTCACAGTTCGTCCCGGCTTAAAGATATGAAACCATTTCATGTCTCCTTTATGAAAATAGAGCTACCTATATCCGTAGCTTCCGGGTGATTGTTTTCTTTAATTTCCTCCCCCTCCTCCTTCGTGCTCCAATTTCGACTCATAAAGTCTGCTCCTACGTTTTCTATTCCTGGTATATATTCTACTTTGAAAGATTACACGCTTAGCAACACAGCCCAGCGCATAATCTTCGCATTGAATTCCTTATTCGCTCCAAGAAACGCCAGTGGAGCATGATCGGTTTGCACCGTGAATGATACTCCGTACAGATATTCATGGTACCTCCTTATCTCGTGTACAAGTGCTAAACACTCTCTCTCCACTGTGGAATAATTTCGTTCTGCTGCATTCAATTTACGGCTGCCGTATGTCACTGGACATATCTGTTCGGATTATCGTCGTCTGCTTGGAGCAGAGTTGACCCGATGGCTTGACCCGATGCGTCGACCCGCAATATAAAAGGTTTGTTAAGGTCAGGTAACTGTAAAATTGGATATTTGGACAGCTGTCCTTTGAGTGTGACGTAAGCGTGTTTGCACTTAGCGTCCCAAATAACTTTTTCAAGTCGCCCCTTTTTTGGTAAGGTTAGTCTGGGGTGCAGTTAGCCCGTTGAAATTTTAAATGAATTTCTGGTAATATGCACACATTGATAGGAATGAACGTGTGTCCCTCTTCGTTCTAGGCCTTTTTGCTGCACGTATTTTCTCTACGTTCTTGGCAACTGGCCACATGGAACCGTGAGAAATAGTATGCCCTAGAAAGTCAAGCTTTTCGTATCCGATTAAACATTTGCTCGGTCAGGCTGTCAGGCCTGTTTCCTGTAGTCTCCTGAGGAGCATAGCGACCGTAGCAATATGTTCGTCGTATGTTTCCGTTGCAATCAATATATCGTCCATAAAGTTGTGGATATGTGGACTTTGCAATGGTTCTAAAAGCTTTTTCATCATCCTGGTGAAGACTCCTGGTGTGTTGTGAAACCCGAAAGGCATCACGTTGAACGTATAGTGTCCTTCACTGGTGCTGAAAGCTAATAAGGGTTTAATTTCCTCCTTGACTGGTATTCGATAAAAAAAAACTTTACTCAGGTCGATCTTGGAGAAAATTCTTGCCCTGCTAAGCTTGGTGAACAGTTCAGAAGCGCTCTGGAGAGGTTCCGGCTGGAATTCCGTTACAGTGTTAAGTAATAGGAAATCGATACACAGCCAAACTTCCTTTTTGGGCTTCTGCAACAGCACTACGCTCGAACTGTAAGGAGATGTAGACTCGCTAACGATTCCTGCTTGTAGCAATTTGTCTATCTCTCCACAGAGCGTATCAGCTTTAGCATACGGTATAGGGTACACTCTGGTTCGCACAGGTGTCTCGTTTGTCAGTTTCATATCAAACTCTACGAGAAATGTTAGACCAGGTACGTCCGTTAAAACTGCTGTGCTGTAACGCATAGCTATCCGAGGGCGCGTTTTTATGAATTTGTAAGCACAATTAGGTGCTAGGGTATATAAAAACCCAGCCTCAAATGTTCTTTACAGTGCCAAATACACGTGTTGACCTGAATTGCGTTCGTTTTTGTAATCGTTACAACGCAGTGGTCAATAATGTTTATGACGCAATTTTTGACCACAGCTTATGATGCGCGCACGTGAAAGCAACAAAATTTTGGGTGAACACTATTCACTGACTACGCAACTGAAACCCTATAAAAGGATAACGCTACACAAAAAAACATTCAGTTCATTTTCAAGCAGACATTTATGGCGTCTCTATCGATAAATTTAAGGAACATTGCTATTGGCCGACTGCATGCAGGCGAAAGTCAAAGTCAGGTTGCCAGGCATCTAAACGTGCATCAGAGTACCATCAGTCGACTTTGGCACCGGTTCCAAGCTACTGGCTCAGTTGAAGACCGGCATTGCAGTGGACGACCCAGAGTGACAACAGCAGCGGAGGATCGCTTTATTCGGCTTCGTCACCTCAGAGACAGGTTTACAACAGCTTCCTCAACTGCCCAGTCATTGCATGCAGGACGTCATGTGTCTGATCAAACTGTCCGGAATAGACTGCATGACGCTTGACTTCGGGCACAACGACCTCACCGAGGACCTGTCCTTATGCGCCGCCATCGCCAAAATCGACTTCTTTGGGCCAACCAGCATCGTCCCTGGGCAGCTGACAATCAATTTAGACGTGTCTGGTTTAGTGACGAATCTTTCTTTTTGTTGCAGCGTCATGATAGACGGAGAAGGGTCTAACGTAGGCGAAATGAACGTTTTGCCCAAAATTGCGTTGATGAAGCTCCGCCGCACGGTGGTGGAGGTGCAATGGTGTGGGGAATGATCAGTTACAACGGAAGAAGTCAACTGGTGCACATTGAAGGAGGCTTGAATGCGCAACGATACGTCAATGAAATTCTTCGACCCCATGTCCTTCCACTTTTGGCTGCCCAAAGGTCTGTGTTTCAACAGGACAACGCCAGACCCCATTGTGCACGGTTGACCACGCAGTTCCTGACTGCCAACAACATTCTCACTTTTCCCTGGCTATCCCTGTCTCCAGACACGAGTCCGATTGAGCACCTGTGGGATGAGCTGCATAGACGTGTTTGTCGCCGAGACGTTGCTCCAGCCAATTGTCGTGATCTGTTCCAGGCACTCCAGGAAGAGTGGGCAGCCATCCCACAGGCCCACATCAGACGTCTGATCGCATCCATGCCCAGGAGATGCCAGTCGCTGATCGATGCAAGAGGAGGCCACACACCATACTAATGAGAAAGCCCGTACGCCAAAAAACTCTCGTGACCCAGATGCAAAACAACTGTCAATTGATTGGTTGAAACCTAAGGTATTCTTGTGTGCAATTTGAACAATTAACTCATTAAATTTAAAAAGTTATTGAATGTCAAAATTATGGCTATGTGTGTGCCTTCAGTAGCTATGCGTTTCTTTTTTATTGAACAGTATATTTTCTTACACCTTTATTCTCACACATGTTCCACTATCACCTCTGCTCAGACCGGACCATAAATATCCATAAACCTGTCTTATAAAATTAGGACACAGTTTGAACTCATATAAACAAGAGTTGGAGTCTTACAAGAATAATGTTTAACGGCAACACGGTGAGAAAGAACATTGTAGAGTGTTGGAAACATGAGTTATACAAATAATATGTATTCAACCACTGTCTAGTGTCTTACAGTAAACTGATTGTTGGGGGGTCAGTGTGGCTAAGACATATGGCGTCCGCCTCGAATTATAAAGGTACCGGGTTCGATTCCCAGTAGAGGGAATATAATTTATGGAAATTTTTTCTTCTTCAGAACCATTGGTCCTAATGATAGTGAATGATGGGGCTGCTGTAAAACTGGTAAAAACAATATATAAATTAAAAAATAAAATGGCATGAAATCAGTTTTACAAGTTAACGGTACAAAGGAAACAATGGACGTTTCGGGTTTTACTCTTCGTCAGCCACAGTTACGAACAGGTGACAAGGACAAGAATTACATATAGGTACTACAAAAATATATGATGATGAAGAACACACCAAATGAGCGATACAAGCAGATGGAACAATGGTGCTGAGCGCCCTGGTCGCCTGGGTAGTGAGATCGAATGCCTAGCCTTCTCGGAGAAGGGCGAAAAAATAGGAGGTCCCGTGTGTAAGTTGCACATGTTAAAAATCCCTCGGCAGTTGGAAATCGTAAAGAGTAAGCCACATGGCCGCTGCTCTGCCAAATTTTAAAAATTAGGAAACCTACCCATCACCAAAATATTCGTTGAATGTATGATTCCTATTAAAACACATTGAGATTCTCACCGGTCCTACGGAGTTCGTGCACTGTGCTGAGATCCTTCTTCAGTGATTTAAGGGAGAAGATCAGAACACTAATGGAGCTGTTCGTGTGCAATGAAAATGGTCCTTTAAACCAAACCAAACTGATTGTCGTGGACATGTGGAACTGATGCATCCAGAATTTGAAACCCCCAGTACTCACATAGAAATGGAGGTATGTGACCTGGGCAGTGTAGCGAATAAGATGGAACACCCAGTGTTAAGCTGGACTATTAATGTGTGGACGTGATGAGAATTTGTAGCACAAGATCAATAAAAAGGAAGAGGCAAGAAGCGAAAATGATCTTTCTAAAATAGTACGGAAAAGTGAAGAAATAAATGTCATACATCAAAGAAATGAATGTCATACTTATCAAACAAATAAATGTCATACTTATCAAAGAAATAAATGTCATTCATCAAAGAAATGAATGTCTTACTTATCAAAGAAATAAATGTAATTCATCAAAGAAATGAATGTCTTACTTATCAAAGAAATAAATGTAATTCATCAAAGAAATGAATGTCTTACTTATCAAAGAAATAAATGTAATTCATCAAAGAAATGAATGTCTTACTTATCAAAGAAATAAATGTAATTCATCAAAGAAATGAATGTCTTACTTATCAAAGAAATAAATGTCATACTTATCAAATTAGACGCTAGTTAAACAAAAAGTCGATAAGACTGTCTTACTCTGTCCATCAATATTCAGTTTCATTACACACATCACAAATTAAAAAGTAGTCTCATGGCAGATACTGACGTAGGGGACTGTAGTGTAAGAGGCTTTAGTTCAAGCTTTATGATGTGGGTGACCGGTTGCCTACTTCACTGCCTTTGCCTTCTCTAACTCAAGAGCAGAGTCAGATACCCATTTGCAGCCGGGCAGAATGGAACGTGACACTCCCAGGTTTTCAACCCGTAACCTGGTAACTTTGTCGTGAAAGGCAAGCGTTCCAACCACTCTACATTACACTGATTACGTACAAGATTGTCATTTACTGACGTCACGATCCAGTACTTACAATAACGCCACACAGACAACATATTGACAAATACAATAATATCACATAAGACATCACACTGACTAACACAATAATGTCACATAAGACCTCATACTGACAAACACAATAATGTCACATAAGAATCATACTGACAAATAAAAAAAACATCACATCAGACATCACACTGACTAAGCATAATAATATCATATAAGACACCACACTGACAAACACAATAATATCACGTAAGACACCACACGGACAAACACAATAATATCACATAAGACACCACACGGACAAACACAATAATATCACGTAAGACACCACACGGACAAACACAATAATATCACATAAGACACCACACGGACAAACACAATAATATCACATTAGACACCACACTGACTAAACACAATAATATCACATAAGACATCACACTGACTAAACACAATAATATCACATAAGACATCACACTGACAAACACAATAATGTCACATAAGACATCACACTGACAAACACAATAATGTCACATAAGACATCTGTGACAAACGGACTATTATTTTTATTTTCAACCCGACCCGTTCTTTTTTATTATTATGGTTGCTTCTTTTTCTCTTCTATTTTTATCATGTTTTCTTATCTTTTGATGTTTTCAATTATTGCCATGGTTCTGGTGATTGCAGAAACACCACCACCACCCTTTTCTTTTCGGGGTGGGGGTAACCTCTACCCGCATTTTTGGTTGATCTAATTTGTTTCATTCTTAGCGGGATAGTGCAGGAATTGATGTAACATTAGGTAATCACACGGCGGTTATCGGCTTTGTTGTTGTTGTTTTTTTTAATAGGTGTTTGCTACTTTTCTTAGTAGCACGCTCCTCTCAACCGTCTACCATATACATGGAGCTGTTGGTTATATCAGGACGTGTTTCATTTATTGTAATATCCTTTTGTTAGCATTTAATTTATATTATATTATCTCTAGTAGGGGTTTTGTTTGTTTTGTTTTTTTTTAATTTTGTAGTTATAGTTCAATGTCGTTTTATTACCCCAAGTATGATATTGTCTAAACCAGAGGTTTTCAAACTGTGCGTCGCGGCTCCCAGGGGCGTCGCGGCCCTCGGCTAAGGGCGTCGCGGTGGCTTGGGAAAAGTGTTGGGCTCGATTTTATGAGCCAAGGTCCATCAATAAATATAGATCTTCGTAGTATAGAGAGGAGCCGCGGTGATTTATGCACAGGTCAAGGGAGCCGCGGGCCAAAAAAGTTTGAAAACCTCTGGTCTAAACTGATATGTTTTTATGTTTCACTGGATGGTTTTTGGTCAATCCGGCTTTGTTTCGTCCTGGTCTTCATATAAATACATGCATAACGGGACTTGTGAGTGGTCTGTGATGAGGTGATGTTACGTAAGTAACACCCGTTGTTTGCTTTAATTGGAGCGAACCTCCTTCGTGTTTGCTCACGGAACTAGTCCTTTGATCTCCGATTTCAGGAGAGAGCTCGTTCGCTCGTTCGCTGGCGATTGGTAGCGGCTTTCTGTGGAACTGTTGTCAGATGTTAAGATAATGTTATGCTGTTTCAGGGAAACTATTACGTCTGTTTTCGATTTTAATTTAGGTAGTAGTCCTGTTATTACTTCAAATAGGGGGTAGTTGCAGCTTGTTGGAGAAAATGCTCGATCTATTACATATCGCGCCTGTCTTCTCGTGCACGTGTTCCTGTCTTCTCGTGCACGTGTTCATAAGTTGCATCAGAGAGTTGTTATTATAAAACAGGTCCGGGTCCATTTGTCGTCTCTCAGTCCTTAGGGTTTTTAGCAAGACAGAGTAAGCCTACTAATGGGGTTATTTTTAATTATTAGTCTGTAGCTGCCATCATTTACCTGACTTCTAAATGCTATAGCCAGTGTAGTGTAAGTTGGGTTGGTAATTATACGATGTCTAGCTAGCGAGTTTCTTTTATATAGTGAGCCGCGGTAGCATAGTGGTTAGTGCACTGGCTTCCTAGCTCAGTGGTCTATGGTTCGATTCCCGGATGAGGTAGGATTTTTTTTAGGCCACAAACGGCTCCTGGGTCGACCCAGCCCTAAATGGGTACCAGAGCAACTCTGGGAAGGTTAAGGCGGCCGGCGTGACGCTGACCACATCACCACTAGTGTGCCGACGGTCAAGAAAATATGGGCCTAACACCATATTCCCAATATTCTTCAATGGGTTTGTAACGGGATCCTTTACCTTTTACCTTAACTAGCGAGTTTCTTTGCTATAGTGGCGCTGTTTTGATATATTTAACTGTATGAGTATAGGGGCTTAAGACTGACGTAAGCACCGTGTAACGTAACAACGAGTTCAGTGTAAATACATTAGGTTATAATATAATAGAAACGTATGTACGCGGAGTTTTTGTGTGTGTGCGCCTAAGTGGCCATGTGTATATAATTTAGTTCAGAAGGATACGGTGGGTGAAGGGTGGTTAGTATTATGGTTTCGTGTAAGCAGTTGTGTGTAAATATTTGTGCTATTTTGATAACCTTCCATGGGCTGCCTTTAATACAAGAATAGTGCTGGGGAATTATTTAGTAAAGTTATACTATTGGGAGACAGTGAAGCGGTGTTGTGAAGCGCATCTGCCTAGATCACGAGCTGGCCTCGTAAGCTATCAGGTCAACCCACGTCTATTTTAAGCGTAAGAGATAAGCTGTTGTCTTGTGAAAGAGAGGGGAAGGGTTGAGCTGTTAAGTCTGACCCGAGGGCAGAAATATGGTAGATCACGAAGGCTTGTATTTAGTTGGGAGTTTTATTATGGTATGGGTAAACGGGCTGTATATGAATATTTGTGTATGTAATGTTGTTGAATTATGGTTGTAGTGAATTGGTTGTTTATAAGTTATTTTTCACAGATTCACGGCGTCGTAGGCAACCCATAAGTCTGCAACGGACTTTGCCTTCTCGGAGAGGGAGGTAAGAGACATCATTGTAATTGAAAGCTGGGTACGCGCAAAGTAACGGGTAAGACGTAGTACGTCTGCAAGACCGAGAGGCATTAGGGATTCACCTGACGTGTGGAAACAAATACCTCAGCGTGGAATTGCCTAGAAATTGGAGCGCTCGGCTCCCACGGCCCAATACACAACAGGCTACGTTGCCTTGTATTGTTTACATACTGCCACAATAAAGCAGTAGGCCAAAACCGGAGGCGGTTTAAATCGTCGTTGTGTGAAGAATCGAGTGCCATCATCATTGCTAGATCTACAGCCAGATGCAAATATATACTATATATATATATATATATATATATATATATATATATATATATATATATATATATATATATATATATATATTGTCACCTAGGGCCCCTTCATCAGTTATTCTGGGGAGGAGAGAGGGAGATCATGCCTCTCTAATATTAACGGGAGGAGGTACCCGACGAAGGGTAACGCATCTGAGCCTCAGACGAAGACGATAGCGACAGGAAGGCACAGAACTGAAGGAGAGGAGAGAGAGTGGAGTTAGTTGTTTTAAGAAACTGAAGAGTTTGATAGATAATACTTGGAAATGAGCCTCTGAGTTAGTTCTGCAGAATTCAGTGGTGTAGAATTTAGTTGTGTAGAAGGTAGTTGTGTAGGACAGCCGGGAGCGCTTTGAGACATTTTAGTCAGATTACTTATAAATTCTTCCTCTGACTGGTTAAACGGGATAGAGTGGAAACTAGTGGAGTGTAGCTTTGTGGTGTGTGGGACTCCACAGGGTATTGAGTTAGTAATAGTAGTGTTCAGTTGGTGGTGGCTCATACATAGAGACCCCCCCCCCCCGCTTAATTTTTTTAACCTTATGTGGTTCGTGTAGGTGTGGAAGAGAGCGTGGAAATTTGATATTTGTGTCATTCATTTATTTGTTCTTTTTTCCAGCGTGTGCGAACTCGCACGTTATTGTGTTTTTTTTTTTTTGCTGTGGTAAAAATTTGTTGTTTTTGTTATACAAAACTTATAAATGGGCACTGGATCAGTTTGTCTTTCACTATACTGTACCTGTATTCCTTAACTGTACAGTTGCGTCTGTGGATATAAATTAGTGTAAACCTTATGTCCCTCGGAGCAAGAGGTGGTGAGACAGTAGCTATAAAAACAAGTCACAAGTGGCAAGGGAGAGTCAATGTAGGTTCTCACCCTTGAAGCTACGTATAAGTCTCATCCTCTATAGGCACTTTAATTCTCATCCTAATCTATCTTCTCAGATTTTGCTCAAAATTGGTGTCTTGTCTCTTTAATCAGACAGACTCTTATATAAGCCATTTTGTGACAACACCACACTGACAAACACAATATTGTCACATAAAATATCACACTGACTAAATGTCACAAAATTAACCGTGATACAACGTTAAAATATCTCAAATGATACAACGTAGGGATAAAAACTAATGCGTAAGCTGCTAGAATACATGATCGTCCACGCCGCGGGTCATCACCCGCCATGGAAATTAAATTGTTAGACTTGAAGGCAAAACGGAACGGGATGAGAACGGAGATCAAAAGGAAAAATCTGACTGAACGCGTGCTTGATACTAGCAAGGCTAAAGGACGCAAGTGGTGGGGAAAGGAGGAAAAAGTCACGTTCCCCAAGTTGACACAAAGTAAAGAAATCGACAAAAGGGACCTTGGATATTATACGCCACAGTCATTTATTGGACGCTTTTGCGATAACTTAGTCCGTTTATTTGAATGCAGTGATGAATTCCAGAAGATTCTAGAAAATATTTGAAAAGTAACTTTTCTTAATAATAATGTTAGGAATATAAAACCCAGCTGGCCGGATGGCCCATCTTGAGCAGTGAAATAATATGCTTTCATTTATACAGACGGACAGATAATAAGAAAGATATTGACAAAAGACTGTGTTGTTCATATCAGCGAGCGTCTGCATTGAAATAAAACCTGTCACTAATTTTCAAAAAATTGTGGCCTTGAAGACACAAGTGCTAAAATCTAGTTGGAATGAAGAGACGGGGTGGGATGGTGAATTGTGGCTAAAAATAACTTTAATGGCAAAATTGTGTAGGGGAAGGCAGGGTTGGTTCAAAAAACAAGTGTGTTTTTTTGTGAAACGCAAGTAGAGACGGACGGACCAACAGACAATAAGGCATACTTGACTGAGGTATGACTGAAATGACTTATTGGTAGGATATTTGAATTTGAAAAAATAAAAGGCAGTGATTGGCCATAGATGAATATATTATCGGCGCTCAGACGCGCATTTTGTGCCATTCATAATAAGTTGTCCTAGTAGACACAGTGAATTATTAAGTGGTGTAATTCCCAGAAGCTATTGAAATATTTAGAGGGACGCCATCCTAAAGCCAGCAGCTCAGCTGAGTTTTGCTAGCATTTAACTGTGTTCTATATTCATAATTCTGGTAAGACTGAAATTATTTCTTTGTACATTTTAATATTTGTGTAAGGTTTCGAGTGATTTGATACTGCAAAAGCATAATCTGTCCCTTACAACAAGTAAGGATTCGCTCTAGATCCCCCGCCCCAGTTCAGGGTCTAGAGACAAATAAAATACATAAACTCCAGCAAGGATTATGAAGGACAGACCAAGTGTTGAGATCAGTGAAACATATCACCTATCCTATTCTATGGCAGGAAACTAATGAACATATTTCAGAATACGTAGTCTGGGAGAACTTATCCTATGTGAAACCAACTTGGTAAGATGTGTTGTTTGGTCAGAAAGATCTGACCCGTCTATGTGGTGTTGTTGTTGTGTAGTGTTGTGTCCAGAAATGGTTAGAGGATGGAATTCTGACACATGACTAATACTTTGATTGCAGAACTGTGAGTTTCAGTTGGCACCACTGTGGTGTCAAATGAGTTGTTGATTATTACCAGAGTGGACCCGTGCAGTGACATTTTGTCAGAGCAGCCTATTATAGCCCCCCAAGCACGGAGAGGTGGGGCCACCAGACTTCTGATATTGCCCCCAAGCACGGAGAGGTGGGGCCACCAGACTTCTGATATTGCCCCCAAGCACGGAGAGGTGGGGCCACCAGATCTCAGCACCAGAGCTACACCTTCAAGCTACGTAAGCGCCTGGTCTGCTGAGAATTCACCAACTCAACTTATTTGCTAACACACCCATAAAATTTCCATCAAATAAATGGACAATGTGTAGTCACCATAGACAGGGAGTGATGAGGCCACCCCAACAGCACATCCATTAAGTGTTCTCCCAAAATAGATTACACTATAAACAGTAATAATATTAACTAGTCTAGTAACATATATATGTACACACCTTGCATTTATTATGTAATATTCATGCATTTCTTTCATAATTGCAAAACCTTTCATATGTTCTGGCCAAAATAAAACCTTGGTTCAGAACAAATAAATTTAAAGAAAATTACTATCAAAATTTTACACACTTGAGTTAGTTCAGTGTATTATAACATTTATTAATATTATTAGACTTAGTAAATATCTGTGTGTGTGTATGTAAACTACCACAACACATTACATATCGTTACCCTAGACATTTAATGTAGCCACATTCATTAGGAAAAAAAAGATAGGTGTGAGGTCGTAGTGGTAGCAAGAAGGGCCTTCTGACAATTCACAGCTACATTTTATCTCAGGAGCCTTCACAGCTGACCTCATGCATCACACTTAGTAATATCACCATCATACAATACCATCAAACCCACTACATATATTGGGGTCTCTTTGTCCCGGGATAATTAGCCCATTAAATATATTAGGATCTCCTGGGGGGGGGGGGGGGGGGAAAATTAGATTAGGGGAACACATAATAAAAATTAAAAGTGTCCCTTAAAATTAAAAGTGTCCCTGAAAATAAAAGTTGGTGAATCTTCACAGCCAGTGGTAGTTAATTAATTAATTAGAATTATTTTAGACTAGAGTAATTAGAAGTACTTTAGTGGTTGGAAATTTTAGTTTGTTCATTGCTAGAGTTGTTTAAAAAGTATGGCGGAGCTGGCCAAATTCAGATCAGCTGCTGTGCTGACGGCAAAGGAGATGGGAATGGATGGTCAGATTTTAATTCAATATGTAACGGCTGAATGTGATAAATATATTGAAAGGGAAGATAGAAAGGTAGCTGAAGAGAAGAGGTTACAAATTTAGGCTGATAGAGAAATTAAGAGGCTGCAGATTGAGGCAGAAGACAAACGACAGCAAAGGGAGGCAGAAGATAAAAAGGCCGAAAGGGAGGCAGAAGATAAAAAGGCCGAAAGGGAGGCAGAAGATAAAAAGGCCGAAAGGGAGGCAGAAGATAGAAGGTTGCAGAGGGAGCACGAATTACGACTAGGGGAGCTGGAGCTACAAGGCCAGGCTCCTGAAAATGGTGCCAGCCCTTTTGCCTCAGATGCTACGCCCAGTCTGGGAGCCTCAAACTCAGCTATGGGGTTTCATTTAGACCATTTTGTTGAAAAAGACGATGACATAGAGGGGTACCTAGGACGTTTTGAGTTATTAGCTACTACATATGGGTTAGAGAGAGAGAGAGAGGTGGAGTTTAAAGCTATCACAGGGACTGAGAGGTACTTCTTACGAAGTCTTCGCAAAAATGAACAGAGAAGACCAGGAGAATTATGACATGTTAAAGCAGGCTTTGTTATTGAGGTACGAAAAAAATGGGGAATTTTATCGTAGGAAATTTAGAAATGCCAAACTGTTGTCTGGGAAGACATACCACCAATTCTCTGCCAGACTTGAAACCTATTTGGAGAAATAGACTGCTCTGGGGAAGACCCAAGATCTTAAAGAAATGATCATGATTGAGCAATTGAGAGAGTCCATGGCTCCAGACATGAGAACATTTCTCATGGAACAAGGTGCAGAGAAGTTGGGGGAGGTTTTAAATGTCGCTGAAAGGTATCAGGCAGCCCAGGCAGAGGTAAGTGGTGCTAAAAAGAAGCACATAGACAATTTTAAAGCTCCACAGCAATTTAATAAATTTGATAATAGAGAGCAGGGAAATAAAGGTAGGACAAACTTTGAACGGCCAAGAAATGACTACCGAGACAGAAACTCACAGTTCAATGACCAAAAATCCAATGAAAGAAAACCGTTTAACCAAGGAAAAAAGATGGTGTAAATGGTGCAAGAAAGATAACCATAACACCGAATTTTGTAGAAGGAAACCTTCAAACATTGCTGCAATGAAGTCGGGGACTCAAAGATTAAAGGTTAATCCTAAGGGACAGCAGGAACCTTATCACCCCCCAGTTTGTGAGGATGTTATTTGTAATGGGGTCACCATAAGGTGCCTTTATGATACAGGTTTGGATTATGATTCAGTTGTGAAGTCTAGCCTAGTGGACCCAAGTCAGTATACCACAGAAACAGTGGAAATACAAGGGGCAACTAAGGACATACCACTCATGACACTTCCCATCGCAAGGATAACGGTGAAAACTCGCTATGTGGAAGGAGAAATCAGAGCAGCAGTGATAGATGAACCAATCTACCCTCTGATATTGGGGTGTAGATACGTCTTCTTGGGGAATCCCGAGAGACCTGTGATCATGGCGACAGTGCAGACCAGGTCACAGAAGAAGGAGGAAGAAGGTGAACCTATAAATGCTCATCCAGAGGAGATGAGGAAGGCGCAGGCTGAGGATAGGACACTCAAGCCATGTTTTAAAAAAATTGCCCAAATGCCACACACCTCCGAGCAAGGGGGAATATTTTATGAAGAACAAACTCTTATACAGGAAGGCCGGAACTGGAACAAATGGTCACAACCAGCTGGTTCTTCCCACTTCATATAGGGATAAAGTGATGGAACTCGGGCATGCGATTCCCTTCAGTGGTCACATGGGGATCAGCGCCACAGGACAGCGTATAGCTTGTCATTACTTCTGGCCAGGGATAACGGAGGATATAAAAAGATATGTCAAATCCTGCCCAGAATGTCAAAAGGTAGCTCCAAAGCACTGGACTGCTCCTGCAACTCTAGGGGAAATGCCCATAGTGGGAACACCTTTTGAGAGGGTTGCAATGGATATTGTAGGACCTCTCACTCGGACCAAGAGGAGGAACAGTTACATCCTTACTCTGGTGGACACTTGTTCTATGTGGGGAGAGGCGGTAGCCCTGCCATCAATTGATTCAAAACATGTAGCAGAGGCACTGCTTACAATATTTACCCGATTAGGATTCCCGCATCAAATCTTGACGGATAATGGCTCTCAGTTCAAGGGGAAACTAACGGAAGAAGTTTTTAGCTATTTCAAGCCAGACACTTTCATTGTAGTCCGTACCATCCGCAAGGGAACGGCCAGGTAGAGAGGTTCAACGGGACTCTCATTTCTATCCTGAGAAAGCTGGCACACGAAAAACCGGATCTGTGGGATCAATTCCTGCCCGCCGCATTGTTTGCGTACCGGGAGGTACCACATAGTTCAACCGGGATGGCTCCCGCAACTCTGCTATTTGGGAGGCCAATAAAAGGTCCATTAGAAGCGCTATTAAGGACCTGGACAGATGAGAAGGCGGAAGAGACTGTTACCTCATCTTATCAATACGTGAACGAACTGACCACTCGTTTGAAAGCTAGATGGAAACTGGCAAATGATAATTTGAAACAAGCCAGGAAGAAACATGCAGCATATTTTAATAGGAAGGCAAAGGACAGAGAACTGGCAGTGGGAGAGAAGGTGCTGCTTCTACTACCCGGTAGCCAGAATAAATTACAAATTGGATGGCAAGGTCCATATACGGTTCTAGAGAAGGTGTCTAGAACAAACTATAAAATTGATAAAAAGGGGAAGGAGAAAGTTTATCATGTAAACCTGTTAAAGAAGTATCTGGACAGACCACTCCAGGAAAGCACCCCCCTTACTGACCTTAGCTATCGCAACTCAAATGCAAAAGGAACCACTCACCTCACATGAATACCCATTACATCCTTGTGAAACAGCAGCACAGGTAAAAGTCAGTAAGCACCTGACTAAAAACCAGAGGGAGAGAGTTCAACAGGTTCTGGAGGAACATACAGATGTATTAACAGATAAACCAGGCCATACAAATTTGCTACAGTATGACATGAAACTGGTAGACTCAAACCCAATCTGTATGAGAGCCTATTCTATTCCGTTTGCGAAGGAGAAGGCATTGAAGGAAGAAATAGATTATTTGTTGAAGGAGGGGATTATTTCACACAGTGAATCTTCTTTTAGCTCTAGTGTCGTATTGTTGAGAAAACCGTCTGGGGAACACAGACTGTGCATAGATTACAGGAAACTGAATGCTGTCACAGAAGGACAAGTGGATCCATTACCAGACACAAAACAGTTATTTGCCAGACTGAACAAGGCAAAATACTTTTCAAAGGTGGATCTTAGTAAAGGCTATTACCAGATCCCAGTGAAGCCTGAAGTGAGACCTTATTTGGCTTTTAGCACTTCGGATGGACATTATGAATTCAACATGCTACCATTCGGACTGAAAAAATGCTCCGAGTGTATTTTCAAGGATGATGCGCAAATTGTTGGATCCCCTGAATAACCCATGTATCACGAATTTCATGGATGATATTCTCGTCGCCACAGAGACATTTGAAGAACACATTGAAGCTCTAGAAATGTTATTTAATAGGCTTAGGGAGGCGAACTTGACTGCTAGGCCAACAAAATGTTGCATTGGATGCAAAGAGTTGGAATTCTTGGGACACACTGTATATCAGGGTAGCATGACCCCTGATCCCAAGAACTTGGAAAAACTGCAGAGAGCACCTAGACCACAAACAAAAAAGGACGTGCGATCATTCGTGTCGTTATGCGGATTTTATCAAAAATATATCAAAGATTTTAACTCTATTTGTGCTCCTCTGACTGATCTGACTCGCAAGGGACTTCCAGATAAAATTAATTGGACTGCGCAAAGTGAATTAGCGTTCCAAGACTTAAAGGAAAAACTCACTAGCAAGCCTATTCTCAAACTGCCTGATTTGACACAGGACTTTGTCTTAAGAACCGATGCCAGTAATGTAGGACTCGGAGCGGCTTTGTTGCAAAGATCATCTTCACCTGATGGGGAACTGAAACCAGTCGCTTATGCAAGCCGCAAATTGAATAAGGCGGAACAAGGATACTCCACAAGCGAAAAAAGAATGTTTAGCGTTAATCTGGGCAATAAAGAAGTTTCAAATCTATCTGTATGGTAGGACTTTTGTGGTCGAGACGGACCATCAGCCTCTCGTATTCTTATCTCAGGCTAAGCATGAAAACGCAGATTGCTGAGGTGGTCTTTATTGCTTCAACCTTATCAGTTTAGTATCCAATATATCCCAGGCAAATTGAATGTCGGTGCAGATTTCCTCAGTCGGCACCCCTGTGATCAAAATTAGAGTAATGGCAGGCGTAAGGAGAGATTTTATCTATGTGTATCACTGGTTTTAGAACTTGCCGTAGGCATGTTTTCAAGTAGGGAGATGTGTCACAAAATTAACCGTGATACAACGTTAAAATATCTCAAATGATACAACGTAGGGATAAAAACGAATGCGTAAGCTGCTAGAATACATGATCGCCCACGCCGCGGGTCATCACCCGCCATGGAAATTAAATTGTTAGACTTGAAGGCAAAACGGAACGGGATGAGAACGGAGATCAAAAGGAAAAATCTGACTGAACGCGTGCTTGATACTAGCAAGGCTAAAGGACGCAAGTGGTGGGGAAAGGAGGAAAAAGTGACGTTCCCCAAGTTGACACAAAGTAAAGAAATCGACAAAAGGGACCTTGGATATTATACGCCACAGTCATTTATTGGACGCTTTTGCGATAACTTAGTCCGTTTATTTGAATGCAGTGATGAATTCCAGAAGATTCTAGAAAATATTTGAAAAGTAACTTTTCTTAATAATAATGTTAGGAATATAAAACCTAGCTGGCCGGATGGCCCATCTTGAGCAGTGAAATAATATGCTTTCATTTATACAGACGGACAGATAATAAGAAAGATATTGACAAAAGACTGTGCTGTTCATATCAGCGAGCGTCTGCATTGAAATAAAACCTGTCACTAATTTTCAAAAAATTGTGGCCTTGAAGACACAAGTGCTAAAATCTAGTTGGAATGAAGAGACGGGGTGGGATGGTGAATTGTGGCTAAAAATAACTTTAATGGCAAAATTGTGTAGGGGAAGGCAGGGTTGGTTCAAAAAACAAGTGTGTTTTTTTGTGAAACGCAAGTAGAGACGGACGGACCAACAGACAATAAGGCATACTTGACTGAGGTATGACTGAAATGACTTATTGGTAGGATATTTGAATTTGAAAAAAGAAAAGGCAGTGATTGGCCATAGATGAATATATTATCGGCGCTCAGACGCGCATTTTGTGCCATTCATAATAAGTTGTCCTAGTAGACACAGTGAATTATTAAGTTAGTGGTGTAATTCCCAGAAGCTATTGAAATATTTAGAGGGACGCCATCCTAAAGCCAGCAGCTCAGCTGAGTTTTGCTAGCATTTAACTGTGTTCTATATTCATAATTCTGGTAAGACTGAAATTATTTCTTTGTACATTTTAATATTTGTGTAAGGTTTCGAGTGATTTGATACTGCAATAGCATAATCTGTCCCTTACAACAAGTAAGGATTCGCTCTAGATCCCCCGCCCCAGTTCAGGGTCTAGAGACAAATAAAATACATAAACTCCAGCAAGGATTATGAAGGACAGACCAAGTGTTGAGATCAGTGAAACATATCACCTATCCTATTCTATGGCAGGAAACTAATGAACATATTTCAGAATACGTAGTCTGGGAGAACTTATCCTATGTGAAACCAACTTGGTAAGATGTGTTGTTTGGTCAGAAAGATCTGACCCGTCTATGTGGTGTTGTTGTTGTGTAGTGTTGTGTACAGAAATGGTTAGAGGATGGAATTCTGACACATGACTAATACTTTGATTGCAGAACTGTGAGTTTCAGTTGGCACCAATGCGGTGTCAAATGA
>JAMPIV010007753.1:0-2500 GCA_024509875.1 Oreohelix idahoensis
GTAGGTAGGTAGGTAAGTCTGTAGGTAAGGAGGTAGGTAGGTAGGTCTGTATGTAGGTAGGTAGGTAGGCAGATAGGTATGTAGGTAGATAGGCAGGTAGGTCTGTACGTAGGTAGGTAGGTAAATAGATAGGTAGGTCTATAGGTAGATAGGTCTGTATGTAGGTAGGTAAGTATATAGGTAGGTATGTAGGTCTGTAGGTAGGTAGGCAAGTAGGTAGGTAGATCTGTAAGTAGGTCTGTAATAAGGTAGGTAGGTAAGTAGGTAGGTCTGTAGGCAGGTAGGTATGTAGGTAGGTAAATAGACAGGCATACATACAGATTGATGGATAGTTGTACGGATGGATCAAGGAATTGATGAACGAAGTTGCAGACAATCTGGGTTACAGACGGACGGTCAAATTTACGGAAAGGCGGACAGACAGACAGTTAAATAGGCACATCCACTGAATGGCTAGAATAAAGTGCCTCCGACTTAAAAAGTGTGCTCTATGGTTTTGTTCACAATTTATGTGTTTAGGCCTGTATATGTTCCTCACTTTATACGACCTGAGGTTCGAAAAAACAACGCTTTATAGGGAAAAAAGTTCGGAGATCCAGTAATGAGTATCTCATTAAACTCTGGATCGAAACTAGATTTCTTTGTCGTATCGACAAAGAAAAGATGTAATGTGTCGACCTCTGTTCTCTTCTCGAACTAACGCCCATTTTACTCCGGATGGAGTAAAGGTGAGACCAGAACGGGGAATTGATCTCACTTCCAGACAAAACTGGCCCAAGATTAGTGTCTCAGTTCCGAGGTGTTGCAAGGAGTGGGAGGCACGAACATTACTTCCCGGAACATAATGTTTCTTTTGTTCGTGAATAGTCTGTGGTAAATCAGCTAATTCCAACAGGGGTGGTCAATGCAACATAGTAAGGACCACTCTCGGGGAAGAATAGTGATAAATTCGTTGTATAATACATATCATCAATCGTATACTTTTACAAAGACATGCTAAAAACGTCTGGAAGATTTTATTAGCCAGTAAGAAACATCCGATTGGCAGAGTGCCCTCTCGTGGCACAGGTACAGGGTTCGAAACATGACGACATCACGCGCCAGTCTAGCCAGCTGCAAATGAGTACCTGACACTGATTTTGAGTTAGGGAGGGAAACGGCAGCAAACGAAGGGAACTGGTTACCCCACCTCTCGATGCTGGACCTAGTGTAGTGAAGTCTTTAACACTACTCCTTCTACGGCAGTATCTGCTATGGGATAACCTTTAGCTATTAATGACGTATGACCAGCACAAGTTATTGTTATACAGAATCGACATCATTGCACTGCGGGCAAACCGTTAGGTGCTCAGTCTCCGTCAGAATGTGTCGAAGAGTGTGAATGCTAACTGTTCATGTAGCTCGCATCCTCTCAACTCTGCTAGCCTCATGTTGATGTCAAATTCCAACAGTCTTAACCTTGGAGATTCATCTATTGCAGTGTCATTCCCTAACAGACGATCATTAATTGTTCTCAGTATCTCCTTCTTTTTCCATATCCAGTGTCCCCACTGTGGATGCTCTTCAGGCTAGTCTGTCAGCTCTCTCATTACCGCGTACCCTGCATGACCAGGACAGTACATCTTCGAACCGAAGATTGGCTGAATTTTATTTCTATCAATTTATTTTTAAAAAATCAAATTGATGATATCACTGTATTATTCATAATGAGAATAAATGCAGAAAACGATAACAAGATTGCACTTGAAAGAACATCACTACAAGATGTGGAACCTTACATACATCACGGCAGCAAAATAGACAAAGTCTGATAGACATACAGCCATATTTAAAAAAGGATACAAAATGTAAGAGCAGCTTTCACTGCATTGGGAAATTTATGGAGATCTAAAGAAATCAAGTCAAACACAAAAATAAGAATCTTCAACTCAAATGTCAAGTCAAATGTCAAGTCAAAGCTATTGAATAGCTCTGAAATATGGACAACAAAGTGCTTATGAATGCCCACCTGCATTGTTTCCTTCATTAAAAAAAAACTTCTATGCTAACATTACATGTAGTGTTGGAGAGAGAAACCAAACTTTTGAGAAGAAGACATGAATACTACAGGAATGCCCTTATGAACCACTTTATTTTTGACAGTGATGCGCCAGATAACCGACGGCAGTCGAAGAGGAATAAGATAGACAACTTTATCTTCACTGAAAGATCTGGAGATGAAATTGCACTACTCGCATATTCACATCAACACATTCAAGAAAAAAAACAGATAGAATGAAAAAGTATAGACAACTTATCTGGGTCTGATCATCAAAACTAAAGAAGGCAGAGGTCATGACACTCAATGTGGGCAATCTTGAGCCCATAATAATAAGGAACCAGAAGCTGGAACAAACAGACACATTTACATACCTAGATGCATAGTAACACCAGACGGCGGAACAAGCAAAGACATCAACAACAAAATGAATAAAGCGAGAACAGCCTTTGCTAGTCGAAA